>PVJX010027026.1:0-25249 GCA_004027295.1 Dolichotis patagonum | reverse complement strand
CCATATTTGCCAGCAACCTTCTTTCTTTTTTTTATTTAAAAGAGAATAAAACAAAAGGGGGTAGTACAGAGCAGATCAGAAGAGGACAACATAGGCAACACAGTACTTTACATTAAGTCAACTGGACATCAACATTATCTAACGCCATATCTCTAACTCTGCTATAGTTGAGCATAGTTTCAATTACAATAATATCAAATATAACACAATAGTATAAAGCCATGCATTTAGTGAAAGATTTCCAGGGCTTTCTGTCTACCACATTGTGTCTCATTGGAATTGGAATAGGTGTGATAGTTCAAACAAATTTTTTTCTTTTTTATCAAAAATGAGATATTATAATACTCATTGATCATTTTCTGTTATTCGGTTCAGAAAGCCCTGGAAAAAATATATTTTTTAAACTGTTTCCTATAATCTCTCCCAGAATTAGCCAATGTGAACATGTTTATTAGTCAAAATAGAGCCAAGATGCAACAGTGCATGCTTGGCAAGAGTGAGACCCTGAGTTTCATTCTGGGTACCAAAAAATAAGACAAAACAAAAACAAGGTCTTAAAACAAAATGAGACAATATGGTGATGAGGTAGGAGGGTGTATGTCCTAGTATAAGAGCTACTTAAATGTGATATGTAATTACAAATGCTGTTTAATAATTCACATATAATATCTTTTCCAACGTCTTATTATATACTTATATCTGTCACATTGCAAAGTAGAAATACAGCAGTAAAAATATGGATAAAGCCTACTTTCATGCACTTGTAGAAAGACACAGAGGACAGCAATATTTTTTAAAAGAAAATGTACAATGTGGCAGATTGTAAGCTTACCTGGCCTCATGCACCAGCAGTGTCCCTGCTAGCCATGGAGAGACAGAAGGGAAGCTACTCAGCCCTCGTGTGCCTCCCAGACAAAGAGAACCTGGAAGGAGGCCACGCCTCTCCCCAGTGAGACAATGGGCACTTGGACTAGGAGAGAAGAACACAGGTATCTTCTCTAGTCCTACCCTTCCAGCACACTCCTGTAAGTTGATTTTGAGGAACACTGGCTGAGACAATAACAACTAAAGTAAAGAAGAAACATGATGCTTGTATTGTTTGATTGACTTTGCAAGCCTAAAACTGGTCATATGACCAACTCTTTAGAGTATAACAATATACAATGTAGTAACTACCGTAGGTTTCCTACTGTCATCAATATTTTGTCTGTTTTTCATTTTGTTGGTGTTTTAGTCAATTTAAAATAAAATAAAAAACACATTCTTAGAAAAAGAAAAAATTCCTAAAATGGTTGTGGAACCAGTAAAGAATTATAAGAGCTAATGTGATACTGAGCAAAATAAAAAAAGTGGAAAGGCCATGTAATTCTTGATAACAAATTATAATATGAAGCTAAAGTAACAAGATTAGCATGGTATTGTCACAAAATAGACTGTAGATCAATAAAATGGGACATAAGATTTTAAAAACTACTCATGAAAATTTAGCCATCTGATTTTATTTATTAGTATATGTTTCCAGTGCATGCAATTTATATTCATCTTGAGGAGTGTGTACATGAACGTATGGCTTGTTCCTTTTTTCACTCCCCTTCTCCTTTCTTTCCCACTCCCATGCTCTTCTAAATGCCCTATTATTCATCTAAGCTCATGTTATTGCCTCTAATGTGTACATTCACTGAAGCAGTTTAAATTTTAATAAAGTAGACAAAAATATACACTGAAGAAAAGAGAGATTCCACTACAAATGATGCAGGGAAAACTGGTTATCCCAATTCACAAGACTTAAACTAGATCTGAAACTCTCATCTTCAACTAAAATGAAATCACTTAGACATCATCACTTTAGATAAACTGGAGCATACCAGAGATACTTGAAGCCATAAGCAAAGATAAGAGCTTCATAAATAGTAATTTATCTGTGACTCTAATTGACATCAATGTACACAGAGAAGATAGCTTTTACTTATTACTTAAGTCAGTGAGACCATGTGGTTTGCAGAGAACTGGAAAAGTATTAAATGTGTAAAATAATACAATCTGTACATCCAGGGAGTTTAATTTAGCATAGGAAAGTTTGGCAGTTCCACAATGAAAAAAGAGACTATAATATGTTTCAAATATTGATGAATTGTTGATCTAGATATACAGAAAGCATTCAGTAATAATATTTCCTTACAAAAGTTGGTTATAATATATAAAATCTAGCACATACTTATAGGGCACCAATCTTATACATTCTCTCCATCATACCATTAAGTTAACAAACTTCATTTCTTGTAAGCTTACCCTCAACTAGAAACATGTGTTATTGGCACTAAACCAGAAATATGTTATTTCTTTTAGATTAAGAATTTTAGTGATCTCCATTAATAAGTTTAAAACATCAATATTTTAGATGAAATAGAACAAGTGCTACTTGGGGCACATTTGTAAGAATAGGGCAACACATTGACCCACAACTAAAAATAATTTTCAACATTGTCAAAAACAATGATAAACTTTCAGTCAATTAATGTTAATTAGCTTGCATGAATCACACATTTTAATGTATATATAGATAAAAACATCATATTGTACCCTGTAAATGTATGCAGTTATTTATTCATTAAAATAAACTCAAATATTTTAAAAGAGGAAAGAACTTAAATGAAAGTAAAAAATTATGCTATCTTGGTTTCTGAGATTTTCTCTCATTGCTGAGACAAAATACTTGACACTCACAATTAAGGAAGGATTACGTTGCTCACAGTTTGTGGAGGTTTCAGTCCATAATCAACTGACTCTAAGATAGAGTGGCATGGCAGAGTGGCAAGAGTTCATGGTGACTGTGAGACAGCAAAACAGCCAGACCAAAATCTGGGGGAGCACCAGAGAAAACTGTTTTTGTCACTTACAATTTAGGCCAATTCCAGCATTGGACCATGAATCAGGCTTAGATTCTAAAAACCTGGCCCTGTGACTGCAGGAGGCTTCAGGATACATCTACACACAAACCACAACATTGTACCCCTGGCCCCCCAAAAGTCATACACATTCCTTTTGCAAAAGTCATACACATTCCTTTTGCAAAAGTTGTTTAGTCCCTCTCCAACAGTTACCAAAGTCCTAACAGTTTCAGTATTGCTGAAAATTCCAATTCCCAAGTCTCCTCTGTGATCCCAGGCAAACTGTTACCTGTGGGTCCTTATATAAATGAAAACTTAAGCACTTCCAACATTCACTGGCACAAGTTAAACATTACCATTTTAAAAGTTACAAACAGTAGGTATAAAATAATGAGAACAAATGAAGTCCAGAATCTAGCAGGGCAAACATTAAGCCCTGTATTTCCATCTGAAGCAATCCGTGATAAATTTTGAGCTCAACAATTTTTATGTGCTTCCATCTCTGTGGCAATTCTAGTGGATGTAGCACCCATGACTTCTTTCTTAGGCCCACTGTGCTCAACCTTTGCATATTTCCTCATCTGATCCATTTTTCTGGCTTTTCAAAATGTTTGGAATCTCTACTTCACCTTTGGCTTCATGCAGCTGTATTTGTTACTCTCTCAGGGGTAAACTCTGGGCTCCCAGGCCCTTTAAAAGTGGAGTAAAAATCTTTCTACCCTCAGAACTCTTGCATTCTTCATGCAACTAAAATCAGCACCACATGGATATTCCCAAGGTCTGCTGCCCCGTTGGAACAATAACCAGGATTTCTTCTCTCTTGGCTGTAAAGGTCAAGTGCCTAGTTTACTGAGCACTCTGAACCTGATTCTGACAAACAAATTCTCTATGCCACCGTCATTCTGAAACCTGGTACAACAATCACCATTTTGGAATGTGGTGTAATTTCCACCAACATTCTGGAATGTAGTGTGGCTGCTGTTGTTCTGGAACACTGTGCTCTGTGGCTTTCTACTCAAAGTAATATCTTTCAGTTTCCCAGTTTTGAGGCTACAAAGGGTGGAGAGTTGCTGCTGCTTCTGTTGTCCCCAGGCCATCATTCATATTTGGTTGTTCCTTCTCAGCAATCAAGATTTCCTCAGTTCTATCTTTGCAGTCCACATCTTTACCAGAGCTCCCTTTCTGACCAAACAAAAAAAAATCATTCTGCTGGGCTCTGTGCTTTCATTTCACAGCATAAATCTGCCTAAAAGCCCTCAACACTAGCCATGCTATTGCCTCAACATTAGACTGCCCTGAAATGTATTTTTACAGATTAATTAGTCTGTCACCTTTAATCTCAGTGTTGGGTAAAGTCTCTGGATACAAGCAAGATGCAGACAAACTGTCTGCCAAATCATTACATACATCACCTGAACTTCACTCCTTATGAGCAGAAAACTCCCAAAATTTGTCTTTATTTCTGTATGTAGTCCACACACAGCCTAGAGTTTGTATAGCATTCACACTTATAATCACAGCATTGGACATGAATCAGTTCCAAACTCTAGAAGTCTGCCCCCATGACTGCACGAGGCTTTGAGGGAACATCTGAATGCAAACCATAATAGCTGCCCATCAAAATATCTTAAAATATTATAATTATACCAAATCACAATGGTTCATTCCTGTAATTCCAGCACTCAGGCAGCTGAGGCAGGAGAATCACCACAAGTTTGAAGCTCACATGGGCTACATAGTGAGTTTAAGGTCAGCCTGAACTATACAGTGAGGCCCTGTCTCAAAAAACAAACAAAAAAAGGCCAGGGGTTTAGCTCAGCAGCATAAGTGCCTGCTTGGAAAATGTGAGATCTTGAGTTCAATCACTGGGACCAAAAACAAACAAACAAACAAACAAACAAGCATAAACATATATATCTATATTTTTCAATACAAATATATAGTGTTTGGTTTTTTTGTTGTTGTTGTTTTTGTTTTTGTTTTTTGCACCAGGGATCAAACTCACGACCTAGTGCTTGCCAGGCAGGTGCTTAAGCCACCGAGCTCAATCCCCGGCATATATATAGTATTAAATATGCAGTTTTCCTGGTCACTAAAAGGCGGAACATTCCCCACTTACTTAAGGACTGGTTTCTATAGCTGTTTTAGAATAACTAGGCTAAACCACTAAAAGAGAATGTAAACAGTAATCACTGGTAAAAATTTCATCATTTCCAGTACCCTTTGCTATGGCAAAAGAATGACTGTCAGGTTCTGCCTGATAGAGTCAGTTCTCCCCCAACAAAGGTCATTTTCTGCTCCAAAGTTTCCTTATGAAATTTTATATTTCCTCATATCTTATGGTATAGATGAAGGGTATTCAGTATGAGCATGATGCAAATTAAAACCACAGTCATGGACTTATCAATGGAAAATGTGGAATTGGGCCTGGCATACAGGGAGATAGAGAGGACACAGTATAAAATGTTCACAGTGATTTAGGAGGCGCATGTATAGAAGTCTTTGCATTTTCCCTCCAAAACATAGCTCTTCAGTAATTTTAAGATGACTCCATAGGAAACAAAGAAAATCATGAAGGTGACAGAACTAATGGCGCCATTGGCTATCATAAACAGCCCAAGCAGATAGGTGCTGGTGTAGGTGAGTTTCAGTAAGGAGTGCATGTCACACACAAATTGTCAGTCACACTGGCCCCACAGAAAAGGAGCTGATAAATAAAGAGAAACTGAACTAATGAGTGAAGAAAGCCTCCAACCCAGACCACCAGCAGCATGAGAACACACACCCACCGACTCATGATGGTCACATAATGGAGAGGTTTGCAGATGGCCATGTAGCAGTCATAGACCATCACCACTAGAAAAATGACTTCAGCATTAAATAAGTGAAAAATAAGAAATCGAGTCATTCAAGCCTAGCAAGAAATGATCTTTTTCTCATGGAGTAAGTCAACAATCATTTTAGGAGCAATGATAGTAGAACAGACTGTCAGTATGTGAGAGATAAGCCACAAAAATGTACATGGAGGATCCCAAGGACTGGCTGGCTGCAGTAGTCACCATGATGATCGGGTTGCCCATTATTGTTACAATGTAGATGAGGAAAAAGGCTACAAAGAAACTTTTTTTGCCCCTCAAGATTCTGGGTGAGACTCAGGAGTATGAATTCAGTTATATTTTTCCTATTTCCCATGAGTTCTTCTAAAGATATTGAGCTCAAGTCAGAGCCAGTTGGAAGAGACCAGAGTGAATTCCAGGAAATGCCAAGCTTTGTAACAAAAATACGATGCTCTCCACAATGATGTTTCTTCTCCATGTCCTAACAGCCAAGCTCACTAGAAAATGAGTGTGTATAATCTCCTTCCACTATTGTCCTATCCATTTCCACAAATTTATTTCTTCAAATGTAATGATGAAACTTCAGGATTTTGACCAGCAGACATATGCAAGAGGATTTATCCATGAAAATATTAGTGCTACTGGCCTGAAAAGAAATGATCCTTGTCTCATAAAGATTTTAATCATTTCAGGAGGAACAATGATAGAAGAGACAGTATGTATTAACAATAAACCTGCTAGATAAAAAATATATAGGGAAATGCAGGAAATAACAATTATCAAGAATATTACTTTTGCACAATATCTTTCATAAAGACATTTGTATAAGACAAGATAAATTTTATGGGGCTGGGGATTTAGCTCAGTGGCTTAAGCACCTGCGTGGCAAGCATGAGGTCATGAGTTCAATCCCCAGTACCAAAAAAAAAAAAAGAATACAAAAAAAATTTTTAAATATAATACCTCTTTTTTGCCAGTAAGTTTCTTTGTTTTGAAATAACATTGTTGCTTTGCAGTCTGCTGGATGTGTTATAGGAACAAGTATAAATTATGAAGGAACCAGAGCTTGTTAAATTCAAACTATAACTGCATTATCTTATTTGTGACCTCTCTAGAGAACTACATTAAAGCAATGAAACACCTTGGTCCTGGAAGAACGAAGTCCAGAACACTGTACAAGAAACGAAATAATTGGGAAGGTTGGGTTGACCATTACTTACACAGTCTTTGACAGTGCTATTTTGCTTCTAATATGCAAAATTTTCACTGCTATCATACCTGTATTATTTAAAATTGTGCTGAATTCTGATATACGCTACAACACTAACAAACTTCGGAGACATGTCAAGATATTAAATAAGCCAGATACAAACAGACAGACACTTTGTTATCTCACTTTTCTGGAGTATCTAGAGCAGTCTTATTCACAAAGAAAAAAAATACAAGAGGTGTTACCAAAGTCCTGCAAAATAGAAAAGTAGGAATTATGATTTAAAAGGTAAAGAATTGATGTGTGATATATGTTACATATATCTTACACAATTAAGAAAGAGAAATAAAATATCTATACAGAACCAGAATATTTAAACACAGCATATATATGGGGACAATACATAGAAATAATTTTGAGAGTCTCAAAATTATATAAATCTAGTACAAAGACTCTTGTGAAATCAAGAAAAGACTAGGATCATAATGTCAACAGAAGTATTATCTGAAAAATATCTAGAGCCTGGGAGAACTAGTACTATTCATAGGAGCTACCTTCCTGCCCATATACTAAGTCGGACTCTTTGTGGAATCTTGTTCATACATTGGAACAAAACTACCATCATCACTGTGATGTATATTCATCTATAAAGCCTCTCTTGGGAGTAACCTGTGTGCCATGTTGATTGGTTTGTGTATTTCATGGATTTTGTCTGGTGACACTGCTGATTTCTATGCCTCTCTTGTGAGTTTTTGCTTAGTGCTGCTGTTGCTGTAGTGTATATTTGCTATGGGATTTGGCCAGGAGGAGTAGTTGATGTCCTGTGGCATTTGGTCAGGTGCAGTAATACTCTTCTATAAAATTTAACTAACTAAGGAGATTACCTTGAATCTCGCCTACTGTGAGTATTCAGCTATGCCAGGTACTTGACCTATATCTTCTTTTTGTGAGATTTTGTAAGAAAGTGATATTGGAACTATACTCTCTTCCTATAGTCACTCCCCATTTGTTAAAGCCAGTTAACCCTAATACATCTTCTCTTTTATAAAATCTATCTCAGGGTATATTCTTTGGTCTCCCAGAAGCCCATTGCATTTCCCAGCATTCTCGGGCTCTGCACAACACAGAGGGTTACTATTTAGCCATAGGAGAGAATGGAGTTTTGTCATTTACATAAGTAATGATGAGCCATCAGAACAATATGTTAAGTGAAACAATTCAGGCACAGATAGACAAAAACTGCAATTTCCAAATTATATGTGAATTATAAAAAATAGTTGGACTCAAAAGTAGACAGTAGAATACTGGTTTCCAGGAATTAGTTAACCAGTGAGGATGTGGGAAATAGTCAGCTAACATAAAATTTCAGTTAGGAAGAGTAACGTCAAGATTTGTAGTATAAAATGTGGTGGCCGCAGTTAATGACAATGAATAATTTTGTTGAAACTAGTATAATTTTTAAATGATTGAGTGCAGATTATGAATGTTATCATCATAAAACAACATGTTGATTGTTTAATAAATATGTTATTATCTCATTTTACCTATATATCACGTATGTATATCAAGTTATAAAAATTCTTATTCATCAAATAAAACCATATAGTGTTAAAAAGAAAAAAGCACTAGTATAAAAGAGTTTGTGAAATACAAACAACAATTAGGAGACACTGGAAATTAGCAATGTGAGGAAGAGAAAAAGGAAGGAAGTGGGTCCACAGGACCCAAGAAAGAGCTAAAGAAAGAAACAAAGCCTATGGGGAGATCAGTGAGAGAGATTTCAATGGATGAGGCGGTGGCATTCAGTGTTTTCTCTCTGAGCCTGGACTCACTGTGTGGGAGGGGCAGCTCAAACCCGCAGACATTTGGTGACTCTTGTCTATCCCAGAGACACCCATGGAGAAATGCACCAGTGGAACAGAACAGCAGAGGCAGCAGACAGCAGTGGCTGTGAGTTATTCAGGTTCAGAATTCTCTGTGGAGCTGGCCATTAACCAGGAGCCACCTTGGAGAGAGGCAAATGGAGCTCAGAACTCAGAAGAGCTGGGGACCAGTTCCATATAACAGCTCCCTGTGGCAGTGTGAAGCTGCTGAATTCTAATAAATAAGAGTTAAGGGACCAGCTGGAAGCTGACAGGAGGGACACAGTGTTACAGGCTGATAAAAACAGGTTTCAGGCTCACAACCAGAATCCAGCCTGAACTTCATTGTAACTAGAGGTAGGGATTTGCTGGGATTATCCACTATCCTACCAAAACCTAAGGCTGGTTTGATTGGGTTAATCAACACAGATATGGACTCTAACAATTTTGTATACCAGTGATAGCAGAGAAACCTCATGAAGTGTATAATATTTTATCTTCTTTTTCTTTTCTTGTTGGTTTTATTGCTTTTCTTGATTGTATGCTTTTGCTTTTTTATGGGAGTGAACAGGATTTATAGTTTATTTGTTGTGATACTGTTCTACTCTTTTATATTTCTTTCTCCTCTCTTTTCTTCCTGTTTTATTCATCAGTTTTCCAAATTTATGTGATCTTCCATTCCTGCAGCCTTGCTTCTAATATCTTCCTCTGCTTCAATTTCTCTGCTGTTCCACAAATCTCTTTTTAGTTTTCTCCCATAACTGTGAAATCACTATACTAAAGGCTTATTTACTCTGTTCAATTTTCTGATTCCTTTTATATTTTTCTATGTAACCACAAATCTAGTTCATAGGAATAAAGGAAGTAAATTAATTGCTAAAGTAGTTTGTCCTTTTCTATGCTGTATTTGATGTTGATTGTGCTACTTTTGCCAAGGCAACAGAACTGTTCTAATAAGTAGTTCTTCCAAGTATACAAATACTGAAACTGCCTAAGTATCATTAAGAATACTATAGGCCAGTGCCAAAGAACCTTGGGCTGTGCCAAGGAGGGTGGCAAGTTTTCATTCTCAATAAATTGAAAAGAGTATCTTGCAATGGATGCAAAACCCCAAAACCAGCTACACCTTTACAACATCTGTGATGTCATTTTTAATATTTTGGAAATAAAGCTACATACCGTAAGTAATTTACAAACATTAACACAAGAATTGAACTGAAAAGAAGAAAAAATGAATCAAATAATGCGAAGACAAACAAGATTTATCCCAAGACATTCAGCTCTCCAAAAGCAAACTCAGGGAGCAAAGAGGAGGAACAATTGGAATATCTCTACCTGGACACACTGAATTGGAACAGTGAAAGTAGCAAAACAGATGAATAGTGAATAAAGATCTAGAAAATATCAAATCAGAAATAATTTCTTAGGTAACAACAGAGGTGGTGAGTATAATGAAAGATGTGATTAGTGACTAGCACACAGGTGCAGATAAAAACAGAAATAACTAACTAGTGGAGAACTTCAGTGTAGAGCATATTATTTGATGGTATACATAAACAAAATATTTAGCAATTGCAAATTAATTGTAAGAAAATTTCACTTTCTGTCATTTAGAATAAAGCAAGAAAAACAACAATAAAAGATTTTCTTTCAGAGTGAGCAAGTACTTTCAAGTCCCTGACCAATCAGCCCTTGGTGTAACATGGAAAAAACTGAATTTGGTTAACTATCAGTGATGGAAGATTCCCACAAGTAGGAACAGAACTCTTCAGCATCTCGGCCATTCAGTTGGCATCTTCCTAAACCCCTTCCTTCTTCAATACAAATTTGCCACTATCTCCCTCCAAGATCATGCCAGGGATTTGAGAATTTCTATCAAATTACATAAGCAGTTATAATGTAATGTGGAGGCATGACACCTGCAGGACCTAACACCAGATGACAGCATGCTCCAGCTTGGACAGAATGTCTTTTTCATAAACTTCTTGAGTCATTCTACCAGCAGAGAGAGTCTCATATTTATACACACAGATAAAACCTACGAATTTTTTATATAATCACTAGATTTCACTGTTTAGTTTGTTAGAATATTTGACAAAAATTCAAACGAAGTGGGCTGGGGACTTCGCTCAGCGACATCATAAGCACCTGATTGGCAAGCGCAAGGTCCTGAGTTCAATCCCCGGTACTGAAAAAAAGAATAAATAAACGAAGTAAAATCCTCTGAATGGCTTCTTCTGATGAACAATCCCTATAAGAAAATCTTAGTTCAGGGGATTTAGCTCAGCAGCATAAGTGCCTGCCTTGCAAGCACGTGGTCCTGAGTTTGATACCCTGTACTGATAAAAAAAAAACTAAAAAAAAAACCTTAGTTCATCCCGAGTAAGTGCCGCTGACTTCTGAGCACTAAGAACCTTTGCAATGAAAAGAAAATTTCCAGAGTGCAAAGGTTAATACATGTGAGCTGCACAAAATGAACTATTTAGTTAAGTGAAGAATTATTCAAACCAGGATGATGGAAGAAGCAGCCCCGGTGCTTTCTCCCATCCCACCCTTGTGGCAGGCACTTTCTCTGTGAGTGAAATCTGAACTTTGGATCCTGCTGAAAATCATATGGAATATTCTAGAAGTCACAAATGCAAATCTGAGAGTCTGAGTGGAGCCTTCCATGAATACTTTGTTTTGAGGGAAAACAAATTAAATTCATGATCTGCTAAGAGACCTGTTCCTTGGAAACAAGAAGGCTTTGTCTTAAGACCACAAATATTTTTATTGTTGAAGTAATGCAATAATAGTAAAAATTATAATAATGTCCAAATGAACTAAAAATCAGCTTGAATTCTCTACTGTATTTTTTTCTGAAATTTATGCTGTCCTTCAGCATATCCATGTTTATTGTATCACAATTTTTAATGGCTAAGCAATGAAAACAACCTGGGTTTCTATTGGGATAGGTACCCAGAGGGATGGATAATGAATTGTATGTATTTGCAATGGAATTTTGTTCAACCACCAAAAAGGATAAAATAGTGTCACCTGCAAGAAAATGGATGGAATGAGAGACTATCATGTTAAGTTAAATAACTCAGACTCAAAATTCAAACATGCAATCTTTTTTCTCAGATAAAAAGGTTATAAAAATAACGATATTTTTAAGAAGACAGATGGCATAAATGTAGGAGGAAACAGTTGAAATTTGTTAGAGAAGGGGTGGGAAGAGGAAAGTGTGGAGGATCCCAATACATTCCATGCAACTACGAATGTGCTGCAAGTGAAACTCACTCTGTACTTAAGCAATACAAACAGGCATTGATAAAAAGGTTCAAGACAGTCAAAAAAAAACATTTATAGACAGAAGTTTAAGGACCCATACTTATACACAAACATGCTTCTGTTGAGCAGATTAAGAGTGCCATGCCCCTATCTGGGAAAAGAAAGCAGAGATTGGTGATGGGTGTGTAGATTTATTTATAGTTACATAAGGGGTTTACTATAAAGATTTGTTTTTATTATCTGTTATACTTTCCATTGATGTTATGAAAGTAAAACTGTTGCAGGACAGATTTCCTATACAGTGCTACTGACATGAAATAAAGAAGCTAACCCAAATAGCATTATATATGTATTGACTATAATAAATAGCAAAAAGAAATCAATCTGAAAATAAACAAGAACTGCTAAGGTAATAGAAGTAAGTGCATGAAAAAATTAATCAAAACTAGATTTTAATTAAAATTCATTAAAATCAACTTAAACTAATTTTACTCAATATTTGTTTCATATTATTTATTGACTTATGATTACACAAACATAGCACCATTCCAGGTGTACAAATAAGCAAGATATCCTGGAGATTATGTTACAGTAAATAAATTATTCTCAGCAAAATATATTACTCTTGTTTTAATTAAATTTGTTTTATTTAAATTTACCTTAAATTCTTTAGGATGAAGGAAATTCAGCTTCAGATTTGAGAAAATGTCTTATTCCAAAATACATTAGCCCAACTGAGAAGCGACTCCTCCCAAGCCTGATGAGTCATTTGTTTACTTGTTTACTGCCTGATGGGCTTTTTCTTTCATAGCCCTTTCTGGAATTAGTCATCTCTAAAATTCTTGCAGTGTAGATTAAAGAGTTCAGTGTAGGAGCCTGACTATGTAATACATATTTAGTCATTTGTCAGTGAGAACTAAATATTTCAAATATTTTTAAAATTTTCCTTTACAAGGTAATATCTATTCTTATAGGAGCAAGGACAGAGAAGGTGGGATGGCATTTTTTTCATTTTTTTGTTTTTTATTAGTACATGTTTGAAGTACATAAGAGTAGTCACCTCACTTTGATTTTCTTTCTTTTCTTTTCTTTTCTTTTTTTTTTTTTTGGACCTGGAATCAAACTCAAAACTTTGTGCTTGCTAGGCAGGAGCTTATGATGCTGAGCTTAAATCTCCAGCCCAAAATTTGGTTTTAAAATGATGACATACTGTCATTTATGGTGAGTAAAATATATTGGGCACAAACAAAATGGATACCTATAATGGTTGATATATTGTGTCAACTTGAGAAGTGTAAGAGCTTAACTAAGTAACTCAGCAGTTCTACCACCTAGGGTGTAGAACTTGAATCCCAGGGAGGCCCTGAGATGCCTATGCATGGCCTAGGATGACATAATGATTGAGTCATTGTGCAAACTTGAGAAATTTAAGTAACTTCATAAACAGGGCCAGGGTCTTAACATTGTAAACATCTTGAGCCTGTGCAAGAGGAGGGCAGGGAAATGACGGTGAGTGCACAGATAACCTGCTTACAGTATAGGAGAGCAAAAGAGGCTTGACTCCAACTTTCAGAATTTGTTGTCTTCTACCAAATTGAACTGCTGCCCCTATGCCATGCCATCTCCCTAGAGCCAGCTGATTATCAACTGAAAATTCCACAAATGGTAAGCAAAATAAACTTTTCTTTCCTTCATTTTGGTTATTGGCTATTTTTTCCCAGCAATGAGAGAAAAATAACTAACATAATATCACATAATCTGATCTTATGTATAATCCAAAAAATGTTTTGAATTCATAATAATAGTGGAATGAGGAGCATGGAAGGCTAGAATGAGGGGTTGAGGAATGACTTGGCAATTAATTCAAATTTTCAGTTGCACAAGAGGGATGTTTAACATCTCCATTATATACCATGGTGACTACAGACAGTAGCAGAGTACTATATTCTTGAAAATAGCTAAACAGAGTAGATTATGTTCCCACTACACACAACAAATTCTAACTATGTGTGGTAATCCATATGTAAAATAGTTCAATTTAACCATTTTATAATGTATTAATATTTCAAACTAATGTATGTGTCATAAATACAGACATTTACTTGATCAATTGATAAATATATTACAAATCATTTATATAATCAAATTATAAATTACATGAAGAATATATTCAAAATAAATTAAAATTATCTATTCATCAAATAAACTAATAATAGTATAAAATATAAATCACAGATAAAACTGCAATACAGATAAAGAATAAAGAATTTATACACAGGATCCCTAAGAATTCCCAGGAAATTAATAATAATAGGAAAATAACATATACAATAACAACAAAGTACACGTTTCTTAGAAAATCATAAGAAAGCATGTCCAATAAATAAAGGAGAGTATTATCAAATTTAGTAGTAATAAAGACAGTTAAAATTCCCAAAAAATGCAGTCTACTACCAATTACATTCACAGAAATTTCAAACATTTCTCAATATAAATACTGTAATTACCATTGTACACTGCTAATTATCACATAATTTATAGACATTACAGTATCAGAGAAAATGCAGTCATCTGTAAAAGTAAACACCCTACTTAACACCAAGCATTTCTTTCTGTTCATTGAAGGCTATTTGAAGTTAAAAAAAAAGTAGGAAACAACAAAGTTAACAATGGATTGAATAGGTGTGGGGTAAATTCACTCACAGGATAATACACAGGATAACACACAGCAGGGAAAATGATACAACTAGAGCCACACGCAGCAACATGGTCAAATTTTAGAAAACTAACATGATGGATAAAATGTTAAAAAATATGTCCACTAAAAGATAATTATATTAAGGTTATATAATTATATATAAGTTTATATAATTATAATCAAATCTAAGTGAAATATTTCAAGAAAACATATCTTTGCATTTAAACTATTTTTAATTTGTTATGAACAACCTTCGCAGTAGGATGTATACTGAGGGGCATAGAGGATTAGAATCAGTTAGATGCACACAAATACCTTTAATGACATCAGTAATATTTTAGATAAGAGACAACAAATTTTGTAAATAAATTGCACTTACTATGTCATAGGCCTCAAATTATAATGTAATACTTTAAAATAATACAAGATCTAAAATTCATTTTCAGTTACAATATTAAATATATTGATAGCAATATTCTAGACTCCTTCATGCAGATTGGCTTCTTCATATCAGCCTGAGGTACACTGCAACAATAACAAAGTTACGTTTTGATAATATAAAGTTTATAATTTTTTTTCATTTTTTTCAGTAAGATACAATTATCACAGCATAGAGTTCATGCTTTTCAGTCCATACTTGTATAGGTTTTGAAAAATACATATAGAAGTGAAACTAACACCATCAATATATGAAATATTTCATCCACTAAGGATGTCAACATTCTCATTTTTGGTCAGCTTCTCTCCTTTCTCCATGTCCTGGAAAATGCTGCTCTATTTCTGGTATCCTAGTTTTATCTTTCCCTTAATTTTATATAAATAAACATATGTGTATATGGCCTTCGCGAGCAGGCTTCCTTCTTACATGATAATACATTTGATAACTCTGTGTATTTTTGCGGATATACGCAGATGATTCATCTTTTACTTGCTGAGTAGTACCCCATATGACATTGAACCCCTTTTATCCCTTTTCCAATTAGAGGTTTTCATTGTATTCTGGTACCTGAAATTATTGATGAAACTGCCCTAATATAATATCTGCATTCATATTAATATGTAAGTTTTCACTTAGTCATAGATTTTCATTATACTTGTGTAAATACCCTAGAAATAGAAATAAAAGAACTGGGTTATAATGTGTGTTTGACTTCATAAAAAAGCGTAACACTAACTTCCAAAGTGTATATTTTTATTTTCTGTCTAGCAAGAATGATATCTTTAGATGCTACCTACAGTAGACCGTCAAGTTATGACCAGTCTGACAAACAAGCAACTTTAGTTATGACCAGAATTTTAGTAGTATCAACTGATGATAAAACTTCTGAATTATGATGGAATGCCAACTGAGTGTCCTTTAGATGGTAGAAGGTACATGCCTAACCCTTAAACAGTTATGAAAGAAGAATTACAACATTCTTTCCTTTATGGGGTCAATTGAGAAATCCTGGGCCAGTGTCTCTTTAAAGAAACCTAAATGTGCATGTATATAGGAAAGAGATTAGGAAGTTGAGGGGAAGACCTAAAACCCTGCTGGATGATGTGAGTTAGGACCAGCCTTCAGGAACATGTTGAATTTGTAAGTCAGGGACACACATTGTCAAAGCTTTTTATTTTTAGGGTTGGGCTGGTGGTCACCAACCCAACCGTACAAAAAATACTGAAGGACATTTTAGAGGGAGAAAGAGAGAATACGAGCATTTCAGGAACAGTGGCAGAGAGGCTTCAGTGAATGGGGCAGACAGTGGAGTGGAACAGAAAAACAGACAAGCAATGGCAAAAAAAACAGAATAGCAGAAAGAAGGCAGAGAATATTGGCTGTAATCTCTACTATAGATGGCCTTGAAATATTAAAAGAGAGAAACACAGGCAGAGTATATCAGGAGATAGGGTCAATTGAGATGCTCTATATAGGGAGGCAGTGGGACCCAAAATAAGCAGTGCACCCCATGGGAGTGAAAGGGGAGGAACTGTCTAAAAAAGGAAGGCAGAGGATATTGTTAATTGGGTAACAAGATTTAAAATCTACATTATTTTCATCACTCTGCTTGGATGGATTACGTGCTGTTCCAATTTGTCTACTTACACTACTTGAGGACATGGTCAGCTATCCCAAAAATAAGAAGGCATATTATGGTAATGATCCTTAATTACCTATCAACTTAATCTGAAGCCCTGTATAACTTATACTGTCTTATTATGACTGATCTTATTTGAATCTGTTTTGTTAGATTGCTATTTTGTATTGACTGATTTTATTTAAATCTGTTATGATTAATAGCATCACGTCAAAGAGTATAGGCAACTACACTGAAGATGACAAGATTCACTAAGATACCCACTCTGGTTTGATTATTACTTGCTTTTGAAGTCTTATAATGTCTCCAATGCTTCGTTTTTATTAATGTTATTATACACTGCTGAGACACCATGGTAACCATTGTAGATCACCTTGTATTGTGGTTTTATATGACTTTTTGCTTCATGCTTTTCTAGGAATTGTTTTGTTTTGTCTTGCTTTGTTTTGTTTTTCCCTCTAATACAGTATGGATATATATATACATGTAGAGACTCATGCATGTGTAGAAAGTATAAACAGTATACGAGAACCAAGTATATGACACATGTTGAAATGAACAACTACTTTGAAGAAAAAAAAAACACCAACACTACAGTGCCCAGTGCTGATTCCATAATGTCATGATGTGAAATCCAGCAATACTATCATTCTTTGTTCAAAGTGATTTTAGCTTGTTTAGTTTAAGCTCAACACACATGAAGGTATGGACAGCTGTTTTGAAGAGAATGAGAGACACTATGACAGCCATTCTTGGCTTTCTTATTGTTGGTCTTGAAGACCTGAAATGCCTTCCTTGTCCTGCTCAGATCAATTCCATACTACGTTGTTTCATGTGAATTCCCTGTATGTGAAAATATGGACAACTATTTGGAAGAAAACAAGAGTCAATACGATAGAGAGTGAATATTTCCAATTGTCTAGCTTTGCAATTTATGTCTCTTACATTGCTTTCTTGTGATCCTCTTTGTTCTGCTTTGCTGTGTTTAATTTTACCCTTTTGTCATAATTGAATGTGTATTTAAGTGGGTAAGATGGATGACCATATCACTGTTTTTGTCAGATAGTGGAGCAGAACTGTTAATTGTCTCACTGTTTGAATGTCTACTTTACATGTTTTAATTTTGTAATTTTAACAACTATTTCCAAGAAGTCAGTATGTAATTTTCAAGTAATAATTTCTTAGTTTTTTTGTTGTTGTTCTTTTGCTTTTTTCCTTGAAATTCTATTTTGTTGCTACCCTTTATTCTGTTTTTTTCTCTTTAAATAAAATTTTAAAAAACTTGGTATTAATGAAATTATTACATTTTAGCTGTTCTATGGATAAAGAAAATGTACCATTAAGCTTATAATGTGTCTCAGTTCACAGCTGTTCATGAGAGATGACTTGGAGACTCTGTACAGTTTACTTCTAAGAGGGCCCAGAGAAGCTACATTAACTGAGACCACTCATCATGAGAAGGTCTCAGGAAAAGCGTGTCCCAAACTGAAGCTTCTAAGAATTTTTAGCGATAGGTCCAGAAAACAAGGATAAGAGACAAAGAACACTTGTGCAAAAATTCCAGAAAGAATAGAAAAGGACAGGGTAGTAACAGGATTACCTGCTACATGTCTGATTTCAGTAATCAAAATAATAAATCAGAGTATGGGGAGGAGGAGGACCAGTGCATTCATTCCTTAAGGCAGTGTGTTTTGATCCTGCTTGGACTTGCAGTCTTATAAGCTTTTACTCTAGTGATGCATTTTTAGAGGTTTTAGTCATGTAGCTCTAAAAAGTCCCTTACTTCTGCAAATACATCTCACACATACCTCTGGCCAATGCCTTCACACTGAAGAGGGTAAATTTGAGTCATTTGTAGGAAAATGGTTTGATTTTGAGACCATACTAAGTGATATAAGTCAGGTACAAAAGGGGTGTCACATTTAACAAGAGAGACCTCAAATAAAAATAATTTACAGAGAAAAATAAAAGGCCCATGTTAAGAACTTTAAGGTCAGCTGTAGAGATGGGGAGGGGGTTGAGAAGGAGGGAGAAGGGCGAGCACAGCAGACAGGGGAGGAAAAATAGTCAGGATGGGATATTAATGCCTCAGTTCCCAACACAGAATGTAATCATTATGCTTTATAAACACATATTAGTACTAATAATTTTTGTAAAATACCATTTTATTCATTTTATATTGAGATATTACTATAAAAAGTTAAATTTATTGTATATGTTGTAAACAAGTGCTTTATCAGCTGTATTATTTGCACATATTTTAATTCATGAGTGACTTGTCTTCATCTTCTCTAGAAAGCTTCAAGCTGAGTAGCAGAATTTGTCAGTTTTTAATGCAGAAAAATGAAATTTTTTTCTTTTACCAATAATAATTTTTTCACCATGTCTCATGGCTAGGAAATTTTTGTATAGAACAACAATCACAGTAATAGTCTATGATGTTATAATTCAGAATTTTTATAATTTTAGATTTCATATTAATGTCCACAAGACATTTTAGTTTAACATTGTTGAGGGTGTACACTATTGATCAAATTTCTGTTTGCAGATGGATATCCAATCAACTCAGCATCATTTCTTAAAAGCACTGTTATTTACTAAATTTCTACTGTACTTTGAAAAATCCAGGGTTTCAGTATTTGTGGACTTGTTTCTTTTTGTGGACTGCTTCATCGATCTGCTTGAATATCTTTTCTCCAGTTTGACACTTGTATTTTGGCGTAACAACTTACTGTGAAACAGTCTAATTTGGTTTCTTTCAAAATTATTGTGAATAACATAGTCATTTTATTATTTCATGAAATCCTTGGGTTAGCTTGTCAGTTTGTACATAAAGTCAATGGATAGTTGTTTCAGATGTTTTTGAATCTACAGAACAATTTGTCATGATCTCACATCTAAGTGATGGTGAGTCTTCTCCTGCATGTGTATGGTGTATCTCATGTTTTGATTTCCTTCAACAGTATATGTATACTTTCTGCACACTACCATACACAGTCCTATAACACAGCTTCTTCTTGACTTCTTTCTTTGAGGTTTTTGGCTTTGATTTAATCTTATGTTTTATTGATTTATTTAAGCCATGTATTTTATCTGGATTCGACTTGGTAAGAGTGATGTTCCTAGGGTTGGATTTTTTATTGAATGTTTGAATACATGTCAATTTCTTGCTATGTAATCTTTCTATGTATAATCCCTGATGATATTTACCACTTTTGAAGGCAGCTATTGTAATGTGTGTACTTGCTTTCATGAATTTATTTATACTTTACCATTTTTTTCTTAATTCATCTAGTTTTTGTTAGTTTTGCTTGTCCTTTAAAACCATTTTGTTTTATTGATTTTTTTGTTTTTGTACTAGTTAGTGCTTGATTTGTTACTGTAAAAATCTTTATTAATTCCTTCTTTTTATTACAGTTTGATTTTTCCCTAAATAATTTTGGTATAAGTTTTGGTTATTTATATTAGGCTTTTTTTACTACATATTTTTGTTTCAATAAATGTCCCTCTTTATGCTCCCTTTTCTCTATACTGCTCTGTGTTCATGTTTAATATAGTGTGAAATACAACCTCAGCAACTAGATAGCAAAACAAAAATAGATTAAAAACCTGAGTAAAATATATAAATAAAAATTTTTGAAAGAAAACATGCAATGGCCAATAGATGTGTGAAAAGGTATTCAATAACACTAAATGTCAAGGAAATCCAAATCAAAAACAGAAAGAAATGTCTCCTCACATCTATTGAACTATGTATTATTAAAAAGATAAAAATAATGTTAGTGAGACTATAGACAAAGAAGACCATTTACACAGTTGTAGAAAATTTAAACTGATATAGTTATTATAGATGATAGTATGGAGGGTATCCTCAAAATGAAAAGCAAAATTACATTGTCATACAGCAGAAAAAACATATTAATGACACAAGCATACAATATATTCTTTAATTGGACTTTCCATAAAATTTTAGGAGGAAGAGAAGTTAGGCTGCGATTTCAGAAGGCTGTGGTTCCTAAGGATACAGTACTGTAATTAGTTTCATTTCATCCACATGTGCAAGTTGAGTGTACGTGGCAAATGGACTATAACTCTTAACTAGTTCTTTAGTTTAAATCCACAAAAACAATAGGCACATGAGGAAATATGGTAACAAGATGCAGTCCAAAACTTTTATTGTTCCAAAACCTGACATTACATGAACTGGGGTAAATAAATTATTGCAAAGAACTCAAAAAACAGATGATTAAGATATGTGAAAGGATTGAACAAAACCAATAATATCCATAAGATGTCTAGTGAGATTAAAGAGGTAATTAAACAGATAAAGATATTAAGTAATAATTTATTCCATGAGTTTAAATAGGATAAAAACCTGATTATCCAAGTTAAAAATAAACACAAATTATGAAAAGATGAAGCAGTAATACAGAATATAAACAGTTCAATTGAAAGCATGGTTAGAAGAAATAACCAATGTGCCTGTGTGTTACAGTGCACTCTCAGTCTGGATACATGTAGCTTTAGTGCCAGCTTGAACTACAAAGCAAGATGCTGTGAAAAAAAAAGAAAGAAAGAAAAAGAAAAAGAAAAGAAGATGCAACCAATATGATGAGATTATCAGATCTTAAAGTTTGAGATAATAAATCTTCTTTGACAATTTTTGTACTCAATAGTAGCCTAAAAACAACAAGAAACCATGAAAGCTGGATTCAATAGAAGCTAAATGGCAAGAACAGAATTATTGCAGTAAAGGAAAGATTACAATGGAATCAAAAGATATAAGGAAAATCATTTGCCAAAATTATAGCAGAAATTTCTAATGTAGGGAAAATCTCAATTTTCAGACTTATAAGTTCTATAGAACCCTAAATACCATGATTGGAAAAGAGTGCCCTGACACAACATATTAAAAATTTAAGAAATTCAACACAAAATAAAAAATAGAAAATATGTTAGAAAACAAATCAAGTAATTTAAAGCACTAGCCTATGAGAAAAGTGGCAAATTTCTCATCACAATCCTCAATGGCCAGAAGATCATGGAGTAATATTTTTTCATTCAAAAACAAAAGGAAAAAAAACAAGTGTTTAACAATTCTTTTGTATTTTAACTGCTGGAGAATAAAAAACTTTCCATGCCAAAGAAATCCTAAAAGTATTCATAACCAGAAACCTCATATTGCAGAAAATATATTAGAAACACCTAGACAGAACAAGCAAGTCTACCAGTGCCAAAGAGCCCAAAGGAAAACATTAAATCTAAATTGGAGAGGAGCTAAAAAAAGGAAAAAAAAATCAGCACCAGAAAAATATTTCAATAACAAGATCAACACAACCCTTAAAATAGTAGCTGTGTTAGTGGACTTAATTTCACAATAAAAAGAAGTCTATTTGGATTAAAGTAAAAGGAGATGCTGCTATGCTATTTCTTTTTTTTTTGTACTGGGGATCAAGCTCATGACCTCACACTTGCCAGGCAGGTGCTTACATCACTGAGCTAAATCCCCAGCTCAGCTATGTTATTTTCTGAAAGAGAATTCAAGCCAAAGCTGATTAGGGGAGACAAAAAAGTCATTACACATTAGTGTAAGGGAACAGCTCAACAAGAAGATAAAGCAATCAGTATATATAAACAAACATCAGTGTAAATTCTTTCACAAAACAAGCTATTAAAAAGGACAGATAAATACCAAACAATCATAGAAGGGGTTTCCTATATTCTGTTTCACACATAGATCATCTAGATAAAAATCAACAAACACAATTTATATGTGAAACATAGTATCAAACAAATGTATTTAGCAGATATCCACTGATGATTCATCCAAGAACAAAATACATGTTTCTCAGAAGTACATAGAACTTTTCCCAAGAGGGGTATATCATAGGCCAGAAATATGTTTAAATAAATACCAAGATACTGAAATATGATCCTTTACACATTATTGGATCAAAGAGAAATCAAGTTAGAAATAAATAGCAAAAGAAATCACAAAAATACACAAACACATGGTGATTAAATAATAGGACTTATCACTGAATGTCAGACAAAATCAGGGAACCACTGAAAAATTTCCTTGGGAGACACATGTCTTTATATTCTCGGTATTGTTCACAGGACAAAAGCTATTCTAGAGAAACTACTTCACTTGATTTGTTCCAAATATTGTAATGAATTAATAACACAATAACATACTCTTCTAGGTTTACACCCAGTGAATCACCTCCTCTAAGCAGGCCTTATATCTCATGTGAGTGTTTTTTGTTTTTTGTTTGTTCTAATTTTTGTTTTTGCTTTTTGTGGAACTCCGTAGAGTTGAGCCATAACACTCTGTATGAGTCCTGAAAGACAAGGGTTAGTTTCACTAAGTATATATAGTACCTCTCTAAATTGTCCATCTTACTATTTTAACATAGCTAACAAGGGACAAAATTTCTTCTGAGACCCAAAGCACTGTTATCTATGAACACTTGAAAAAAAATAACAAGAGGAAAGTAAAGTCCTTCCAGCATACAATGGCCCAGAGACAAAGTACCGATTCCAAAAGAGAGGAATAAGAAGAATGAAATGAATCTCACCAAAACAAGACTGAATCCAGTGGAAACAAAGTATTAAGTCCTGTATTCCCACATGTAGCATCTGGACACTTGTTGAGACAGGACCTCTGTACTCCATAGCATCACTGTATATACACTCTATATACTCTATAGGCATCACTGCTCCTATGGCCTTGTTTGCTGCCCACATGGCCTCTGTATTGGCTTGGTTCTGTACAGAGCTTGTAGCTTTCTTGTAGGGCATTCCATTTTCCTTGTGTGTCCAGCTACCTAGAGTTTCCTGCAAACTTCAGTTGGAGGCTTGGCCAGGGTCACAATCTCTTAAGAAGAGGTATATAACAAAGTCCTAAATAAAAAAATACAAGTAATATGTTTTGTGGGGAGTCCAGGAAGGTCAGAACTCTCTTGCAGCTAAGAAAAGATTTCTCTAGATTGTGCACATATACTGTGTCCTTAACAATTCCAGGGGATGCAGAAAGTGGAAGACACATCTGAGGTAAAAGCCCATGAAAATGAGGAAGGCTTTAAGAAGTTAGAACAAAGACAGTCAAAGCAGTAAGTCTTCTGTTGTAGTCAGGGGTTGTACACAGAACAATTAGAATAAGGACATGGAGTGGTAATAGTTTTATGATGGTCACCCAGAGTTAACACAAGTTAATGCAGGAAGTCTATCCACAACTCCAAAGACATAAAATATTTAGTCAAGGGCCTAAATCCCACAGCACTGTCCCACATAAGCCCAAATAAAGACCCAGAGCTCATGACAATGCCTCCCATGAGTTCAACTGGAGGTCTAGAGCCCACAAGAAGGACTCACACCAGTCTCTTTTATGGATCCATGCTGGGAAGGCCCAAAGGTCAGTGGTGGAAACTAGGAAGTCTATGCCAACAGGGTGAAGGAGCTGTGCTGATAGGCTGAGGGTTCTATGCTGGAACCAAGAAGTCACACTCACAACAACAGGGCTGTCCAGAAAACCACCACAGCCATCCTCAGCGACAGGGAGGCCCCAAGCTCCTCTGACAACAAGCACAGTCGAGTACATGCCAGGAAGCCAGTGTGACGAGTTCATCCTCGAGACCAAGTGGCACACGTCTTCCTTTCTGGAGCCAGGAAAAAATGCTCAATGTGAGGACTAGAGCTTCTCCAGGAGAAACTAACGGCTCAAACATCAACTCGTAGGACACTTCACAATGCATCAATGCCCCTCAATGCTCTTCTTTCTCCTCCATGTCTCCATTTATGCTGGCAACCTTCCTCAGGTGAAACATCTCCGCTCAGCGCCACGCTGATGTCATCCAGCTGGCATTAAGTTGATCACCAGTTCTCAATCCATAATATCTTCCAAATTAAGAGAACTGTTCTATCTCTAAGGTTGGTGGTTTCTTGCTATCAAATAGGAAGTGTCAGACCTGCAGCTGCAGTTTTATCTGGCTTTCAGAAGCTGTCAATATGAGCTCTTCCAGCAAAGCCAGAGAGCACAGTGGACAGCAACTTTACCGTTACACAGCCTGATCCCCAACAGACTTCTGGCTGATTGTCAAAGCTTTACACATCACTCACCATGGTGCACATGGTTTGGTTTACACATGATGACTTTTGAAATCTGAGCAGTCACCTCAGTGATCTCAATTTTATAAGAGCTTGGATTCAGGGCAAGTAGTCAATTTTTTTTCTTACATCTTTCAGTTCTGGCATTCACTCAGCTCACTCATGATATATATTATTATAGGTAGACAGAATTACTCATGTCACAGCTTGAATGTCAGGTTGCTTGAAATTAACATGTGCAATACAAATTAGTCTACCAACATTACATCGAAACTCACATTAAATTTAGAATAT
>PVJX010027025.1:0-25253 GCA_004027295.1 Dolichotis patagonum | reverse complement strand
GTGTCTTGTTATACAATAAATATAAACGTGACAATAATTAATATTAAATCAATGTGCTTGGTTGAATGCTTTTCTAGGGGCTTATGATTTTTTTTTACTTTTAACTTTTAAAAGTATAAAAAATACGGGCTGGGGATTTAGCTCAGTGGCTTAAGCGCCTGCCTGGCAAGCGCAAGATCGTGAGTTCGATCCCCGGTACCAAAAAAAAAAAAAAAAAAAAGTATAAAAAATAAAAGTTTTTATACTTTTAACATGACTGTCTTATAATTTTCAAAGCAAATTTTAATTATATATATATCCAATCCACAAATTCAATCTATGTTGTAAAAATATTCCCACTTCACAAATAAAAGTTCTTTTTTTTTGTAACTTGGATCAAACTTGAGACCTTGCGCTTGCTAAGCAGGTGCTTGTGCCACTGAACTAAACCCCCAGCCCAGGTGTTTTGCATTGTTTCCCCCTCTCTGATTGGGAATTGCACCCTATTTATTAAGAGAGACTTATCACTAAACTCACTAAATTGCTTAGGCTGGGGTCAAATGTGCAATCCTCCTGTCTCAGCCTCCAGAGTAGCTGAGATTACAGGCATGTAATCCATACCCAGCTAAAGAGTCTTTTTTGACTACCATCCCTAAACTCATTTTCCATCTCCTAAGGGCAGCTGTTGCTGTCAAGTTGCTATATACTAATTACAGTAATTTATTTCATCTTTGTTTTCCTGCGACAGGGTCTTGCTATGTTGTTTAAGCTGGCCTTCAATTTATAATTCTCCTGCCTCAGCCTCCCGGGTAGTTGGGATTATAGGTTCGTGCCACCATGCCTGGCACAGACCTTTATTTCCATGCATTTAAATCAATACATGCGTTTGAGGCTTAATTTTGAAGTTTTTCCTGTAGTTAGCAGATGGGTGCTGTCTGCTGAAGATGCTGGTGATGCACTCTGAAGAGCTATTATCAAAAAGTGTTAATACACCAATGTATTGATGCTTGTTACAGAAAGTCTAGCCACCCGCCCAGATCTTCTGGGCTGGTCCCCCCAAAACGTGGCTTTTGTTCCCTTTGCTGTGCACAATTCCAATGCAATACTGAACATCACCACATTGCTGGATAATGCTAACAATGACAACTCTCTGCCACTTCCAGCCTCGAGGCTCAGATTTCTGAAATTGTCAATTGAATGAACATGGCTTTTCCTGAAGCAGGGAGCCCCATTCACCTGCCTCTGCCCTCTCCCGTTCATAACCTCTTGCCTTACTTGTCTGCTGTCCTCTCTGTTCATTACACATGTCAAAGAGAAGACAAAACTAGAATAGGATAGATCTTAGCCAAAATGTCATGCATCTTCTAGGGAAAAGCAGAAATATGCAACATAGGATTTTTGTCTGATACACTCTGAAATTTCCCCAAGCTAAATTATTTTTATTATAATTATTATTTGCTGACTTTATAAAGACCTCCCTACTTTTCATCATTACTTGCCAAATTGAAGTCCTATACCATACATCTCTGCTGTGGTGGAAAGTCGTCATTACAGATGCTTTTAATTCCCTCCTAATATAAATGAAAGTGCTAGAAACCTGAGTTCACTGTCGGTGGTAGCTCACGCCTGTAATCCCAGCACTTGAGAGAGGTTGCAGCAGGAGGGCTGCTGAGAGTTTGAGGTCAGCCCGAGCTGCAAAGTGAGCTCAAGGCCAGCCTGAACTGCATAGCGAGACCCTGTCTCAAAAAACAAAACAAAACAAACAAAACCAAACCAAACACCTGAGTTCACAGTAAGAATACTGACGTGTATTAAACGCTTCGTGTATTTCACATACCATTCCAAGCACTTTACATACACTTTTCAAAACAACCTCGTAGGACAAAAGCCCTCCCCTTGTGGAAGCTGACCTTATAGGGAAAAATACGGATTCATTAATAAAGCACATGAATACACATGGATTCATTAATAAGAAAACAGATGCATGCATCAGATCCATTTGATGCACCCCTAGTAGACCCGCCCACCTTTTGTCTTCAGAAGGTCCAGTTCATGCCTTTTGGGGAGAAAGCTGAGGCAAGGTCATAGGGATGACAGAGGCAGAATTAAAGACAGCAGTCTGTGTGATTCTCCTATTCAGGGTTTTGTTTGATTTGTTGGTTTTTTGTTTTTTTGGTATCAGGGATCAAGCTCATGACCTTGCACTTACCAGGCAGGTACTTATGCCACTGAGCTAAATCCCCTGCCCCATTTGATTTGTTTTTGTGGTGCTTGGGATTGAATCCTTTGTATTGAGCTACATCCCTCACTCTTTTTTATTCTGAAACACGGTGTTGTTAAATCACCAAAATTTCAGGGTAACTCTAAACTTGTGACCCCCCGCCTCAGCCTCCCAGAGTGTGGGGATTACAGGTGTGCACCACCATATCCACGGACACAGGTTTAAACAGAGTATTACCGAAGCCTTTCACCTCCCACAGAAATGCAAATCAAGCTATCCTAATCCACTAAGTGTAGATAATTTATATTTTCACAAAACAAAAGGGTTGCTCTATGTCAGTCACTCAGCCAGTGTTTTGGGGTAACTTCTATGTGGTCAGGGTGGCTTGAGCTTACAGGCAGAGCTCACGGCGTGGGTGTGTGTGTCATAAACTTGAGGATGAAGGGATCTCGGGCGTGACCAGTGGCAGTGCACCGCAGAAGAGAACACGAAGCCAGGGCAGGGCCAGACTGAGGGTGGCGTCATGTGCAGCAAGGGTGCTGGGGTGAGGGAGGCAGGCAGTGCACCCCCGGGGCTGCTGCGTGGAGAGCAGGGCTGATCTGCTGCTCAGGGAAGCTGGGGGAGGAGCAGACTCCAGCAAACCAGAATTGTGGCCAGTGCTCCTGTGAGATGCCCTTGTCATGAGGAATGAGGGGCTAGGGCTGTGGATCCCGGGGGCTCAGGCAGAAGGGCTGGGCGTGCTCTCTGGGGACCCCCACAGTGGCTCCTGGGCTCCCCACAGCAGGCCTTAGCCGGCTGGACCCTTTGTGCAGGCTTCAGTAGGGAGCCGGCAGAAGCAGCGGGAGTGAGGCTGACGCTTTTCACAGTTCAGCCTGCAGCTCTTGGGGGTCTAAAGGTGCTGCTGTAGGCAACACAGGTCCTGCTAAATTCACCCTTTCAAATGTGAGGAATCAAGAAACCTACAGGGGGAAAACCCACTGAAATGAACACCTCCGGAGTCCTGAAATGTGGCATAAAAGGACTCCTGCAAACCGCCTCCACTGGGCTTGTCTTTATTTTTTTAAAGTTGCCTTTAATTATTTTGGTGGTACTGGGGACTGAATCCAGGGCTTAAGGCCTTTGCACTGAGTTAGATCCCTCGCATTGCTTTGCTTGCTTGCTTGCTTTTCTTTCTTTTCATTCCTTCCTTCCCTTCCCTTCCCTCAAGTCTAAGTTACTCAGTGGTTTAGGCTCAAACTTGCCATCCTCCTGCCTCAGCTTCCCAGAGTGCTAGGATTGCAAGTGTGTACCTCCACGCCCAGCCTCCACTGGTCCCTTCTGAGAGAGGAACCCAGGAAGCGAGGGACAATGTGAGGAGCTTTTGCTGTATACCCTGCCATGTCTAATGAGGTTTTTCAGCATCTAATATGCTACTGAATCACCCTGCTGAAGAAAGTGGCAGTTATATAAACAAAGAAGGACCCCGGCTACCCATGCTCTCCTCAGACAGTAGTCAGTGTATTGTCTCCATGTATCGTAAGCTGGTTGCACGTTTTCCGTGCAGGGTTTGAGCATGCTTCTCATTGTTGCCAACTCCCTTGAAAGCTTAGGAGGACAAGCCCTGTGCTGAGTTCTGTAAAGCAGAAACTTTTTAGCTGAAATCGGGATGAATGGCAAAGTCAAGCCTTGCTGCTTACACCCCACGTTTCATCCACTGCATTCTTTAAACGTTGTTTTATTGTCTGCTATTTAGGAAGAACTCTATGAAACCATCCCTCAGACCGCCTTTACTTGAAGTGATTTATTCTGGGGGAACCAGATGTCTGGTGTGGCTGATAACGCATGAAAAGCTACAGTCTGGGCTGTTTGTTTTCCAAGGGTGTGTGAGTCAATGACGACAAATATGAAGGGCCACTCTACTCCATCTTTCTGACATGCCTGTGACTGATATTTTTTATCAGTTACTTGAAAACACAAAGGGAGAAAATTAAATAATAAGCTCTAAATGTGAGCACAAAAAGTCGATTTAGATTTAGATTGCAAGTCTACCCTTTGTCTTTAAAGATTTTTAACAACAACACACACACACACACACCTGGGAAAAAATACGCTTTGCCCTTTAGACTGGAATAAACAGTATAGTTGCTATTTGCCTGTATTTAAAGTTCTGGCTCTTATTGAATTAGACAAGCAGGTTTTGGTGAAGGAGCAGGAAATCAGCACAACATCAGTTGTGTAGCTAACTTCAGACAGAGCCTACTACAGAGCATGCCACAGACAGAGCCTACTACAGAGCATACTACAAACTTAGGTATGCCATTGTAGTAGTCAGGGGTTGTGAGGAGAACAATTATAATCAGGACACAGAATTTATAATATTATTTTATGATGGTCACCCAGAGTTAAACACAAGAAAATGCAGGAAATCTGTCCACAACACTAAAGACCCAGAATATTCAGCCAAGGGCCTGGATCCAACAGCATTGTCCCACATGAATCCAGATGAAGACCTAGAGCTCATGACAGTGCCTCCCACAAGTCCAGCTGGAGGTCTAGAGCCCGCGAGAAGGACTCACGCCAGGCTGTTTTACAGATCTGTGCTGGGAAGGCCCAAAGGTCAGCAGTGGAAGCTAGAAAGTCTGTGCCAGCGGGGTGAAGGAGCTGTGCTGGTAGGTTGAGGGCTCTATACTGGAGCTGAGAAGTCACACTCAAAATAAGGACCGGGGCTGCCATGAAAAATACCACAGCCATCCTCAGTGACACAGAGGTCCTGAGCTCCTCTGACGATAAGAACAGTCAAGTACATGCCAGAAAGCCAGCATGACGAGTCTGTCCTAGAAATTAAACAGCACGCATCTTCCCTTCTGGAGCCAGGAAGCGATGCTCCATGTAAGGACCAGAGCTCTCCACAAAGTGAACCACAGTGACTCTCACCAACAAGGTTCCGGGCTCCTCCGATGACAGTGGCTGAGCTCACACTGGGGAAGCTGGTCCTGACGGGCTCCTCCAGGAGAACCAACAGCTCAAACAGCAACACTTAGAGAAACCCACGCCTCCGTCGTCTTCTTCACGTCTCTATTTATGCTGGCTACTTTCTTCCGGAGGGCCGTCTACACTCAGCGCCGTGCTGATTTAATTCAGCTGGTGTTAAGTTGACCACCAGTTTTTAATCCATAACAGCCACAGAACACGGATTCAAGGTAAAATACAGAAAGAGAATGGCCTCATCTATTTCCGTGATTTCCTTCCTAGAATCCAGATGAGGGTCCTGCAGCTGAGACTGACTGTTCTCCAGGAATGGCTGCTGGTGTCTAAGATCACACCCAGGGCCCCCAGGGCAGCCGCACATGGCCACACCAAACTAGCACCTGTGAAGGTCTCAGGCCATCCCTGGGGCTGGAGTCTGCACAGCCAGGGGGCACTGGGCGATGGCTTGTTTGCCAGCCTTGAGCTTTCTTCTGCCCACTTGCATGTTGGTGCTCTCTGCGTTTTCTTCCCCACCTCGAGCGATACTATTTCCTCCTTGCACTTCAGCCAAAGCCCTTTCCCAATGCCGCAACGTGGAGGTGCCACTTACCACCCAACAGTAACAGCGCCTTGCGAATGGCGTCTCTTGTTTTGCCCCGAACTAAAAAGGAAGCCATCTTTCAGGATCCACAGAGAGGCACTCTAGGCACTTTCTGAGCTAAACTTTACTTTTGTTTGTTTGTTTGTTTGTTTTGAGACAGCGTCTCACTGTATAGTGCAGGCTGGCCTGGAACTCACAGTGCTCCTCCCTTGGCCTCTGCAGTGAGTGTGGGATTACAGGTGTGTGCCACCATGCCCGTACTTTTACTTCTAGTCCTAGAAATAGAAAACAGTAGCAGACCACCTAGTGAGACAGAGGTCAGCTCTTGGCTTTCGATCTTTCCATGAAAGATTGAAATAAGTTAAAATACATCTCTATAGGCATCGTGCAGGCCGACCAGGCCATACCAGGGCCATATCTGCTGGAAGATGGCTTTTTTTTTGCAAGATGGGCATTTAAAAAACATTATGCATACTTGGGAAAATCCTCTGGGATAGCAAAATGTGTCCTCCTTGCATGTTTAAATGTGATCTGAGGGCTCTGCGGGCTCCACACCTTTGGCTGTGAAGCCCCACTGTGTGCAAATGCAGGCACCCGGGTGCTATCCACAGAGGAGAGATAGATGTGGAGAGACTTGGTTATTAAAATGCAGGGGTTCATGCGGTGATAGGCACACAGCCCACGATGCAGCACACGTCGGCTTCTCCACCTGATGCATTTCTCCTAGGACTTAGGTCTGTCAGAGCTCAAACACCCTGTGCTGAGTGCCCCACGGCTCGGGGCTTTGCAGGCACGAATGCACTTAAGTCACACAGTGACTTGGCTTTTCCCCATTTTAACGAGGAAGCTGATGCAAGGCAAGGCCTGCAAACTGCTTCCTTGGAGGCCAGCGCCAACCTGCAGGTGGATTCTGTCTGACTTCCGGAGTTCAGAGGTTACGAAAATTCACATACAAAATTAATGTTTATCTTTTCTTGAAAACCAGGCAGAGCAGGTGGCTTTGAGGTAGCAACTCTGCATGGAGACCAGTGGCTGTGGCACCTGGCCAAGAGCAAGAGACTGGCAGGAAAGTGGCCTGTGGATGTGGCCTCTGAGGAGGGAAAGGCTTTGCTGGTCACCAGAGCTCCTGCCTGACCTGCTGCCCACATTTCTGACTCATATGGGTTCCAAGATCGCTTGAGTTGTGAGTCTTGTGCTCTAAGTGACTGGAGTTCACTGAAAGGGGCAGATCACTGGGAGAGGTGGCAGGATGGAGAGGACTGGAGAAGTTGAGGAATTATGTCTGTTGAACGCATGCATGAATGAAAGGTGTCTCGCAACCTGAGTTTTCAGATTGGCTGGATAGACAGGAAATACAAGAAGAAAAGCCTTAATGTGGTGGTTCGTGCCAGGGCCTCGGGGCTCAGGCTCCTGGGTGCAAGGTTCCTCTTGTTGAGGTCTGCATAGCAATCTCTGAGCTCTGCAGTCCTCATCTATAAAGCGGAGTCAAGGAAAGTAGCTGCTACACCAGGTACCTGCATGATTAAGGAGGACATAAAGTTGTTGGCACAACCTCTAACGCTTAATAGGTGTTCAACAAACATTAACTCTGAAAAGTCCTCTAAAAATGTAGCTGTTATGAAATGTGAATAAAAACCTGAGTTGAGATCATTGTGCTGTACCAATCTCGCGTTCTTGGTCCCAGCAGGGGCCCTCACAATGTACTCGGGTGTTTGTAAAATCTACAGATACAGGCTTCGTTTTAAAAGGTTCCTCACCTCCTCATAAAGGTTTAGGTCCCACACAATCCAGAAGGGTCCCTATTGGGAGGACAGTTTCCAATTCGAGCTGCAGCCTTCTGCTCCTCTTTCTCCAGACTGGAGTTCTTGGCACCCAACCCTCCACACTGAACGTGGGCCCGTGGATTGGGGACTAGACTGCATCCAGGGACCTTCTCTCGCCAACCTGGGCTGTATCGTCTCACGCGTAAGATGAGAATCACAAAGGTCTTACATGGCCCCCCTGGCAGCTCTTCACAGGCATTCACTTACTTTTTAAAGCTTGGAAATGGCCCTTATCATCGTGGGACTCCCCATGGATACCCTAAACACTGCAGAATTCTTATGCAGCCATCCTCCTTTTCTCTTTTTTCTAGGGGGTGCTGGAGGGGTACTGGGAATTGAACCTAGGCCTCTGCACTGAGCTACGTCCCCAGCCCTTTTTTTGTGTTTTATTTTTTTATTTTTTGTTATGAGACAGAGTCTTACTAAGTGGCCTGGGCTGGGCTGAGACTGATCTGCCTCAGCTTCCCGAGTGCCGGAGTTATAGGCATGCGCCAGCCCACCCGGCTTGTCTTCTTAAACACGGCGCCGAAACCCCATCGGGTCGAGCCTCTAAACCCGATGACCTTCGGAGCCACAGGACAATGCCCCTCATGTGACAACAGTGGCTATCTCTCAGAGGATAACAGCATGATCACGTGATCCACGCACTGGACTATGAGCTCCAGAGGCAGAAGCCCCAGTCAGGTGACTGCTGAATATTCCAGCCACTGAAATAAGCATCAAGTTAAACGAGAGAGAGACCTCACGACCCTGCCCTTTTCCTCCCTCCGTTCTCCATTCTGGGGAGCAGCTGGACGTACAGGTAACCGGTACTAGCTGTGGGACTGACAAAAAACCTGGTTGCAATTTCAGCTGTATCACTTAACATTTGCATGGCTCTTGGAAATTGGCTTAAAATTTTTAAGCTGGGCCAGGGATTTAGCTCAGTGGCATATGCACCTGCCTGGCAAGTGCTGGGTCGTGAGTTTGATCCCCAGTATATAAAAAAAATTAAGCCTCTGTTTCATTTATGAGATAATATGAATTATGAATATATAGCTTTTAGCATACGGGTGCATAGTAAGAGCTCAGTAAATGCTAACTACCGACATGTGTTTCCTGAACATTTGGCAGAATGTTTGGTGGACTCTCCTGTGTGTGTGTGTGTGTGTGTGTGTGTGTGCGCACGCGCGCACGTCTGCATGCTTACACATTAGATACTGATTTGAATATTCTCAACAGTGTGAGGTCCTTTCAGGTTTCTTGATTCTCTTGCCTTTGATTCAGGGCTGACTCTCAGTCTAGCGCGCTCCAATTGCATTAGGCACAGCCCTTGGGGGTCACTGGAATCAGTTAGGGGTGGTACATGTTCTGGTAAATAACAGTTCCTTAGGCACTTGTTCACTTTCTTTGGTATGAATGTTTCTATGGTGTTAAATTTCAATTGTTACTCTTGTCATTATCTGTGGTTATGCCATCTTTTTATCTCTACTATTTAAAATTACATGGGGTTTTTTTTGGTAGCGGGGATTGAACTCGTGACCTCACGCTTACCAGGCAGGTGCTTATGCTACTGAGCTAAATCCCTGGCAGAAATTACCTGTTTTTAAATTTGCTTTCATTAGTTTAGTTAGCATTTTTATTATTAGTCCTTTTTTTTTTTTTTTTTTTTTGAGACAGGATCTGGCCGTGCAGTTCAGGCTGGCCTTGAGCTCATTTTGTAGCCTGGGCTGGTCTTGAACTTGCAATGATCTTCCTGCCTCAGCCTCCCAAGTATTATTAGTCTTTTGAAAGAATAAACTTCAGCTGTGATAGATTTTTTTGTCCTGTCAAATCTTTGTTTTCTGTTTTACTTTTAAAAATGACCTTCGTTGCTCTCTTCCATTGGCTTTGCTTGGATTACTCTGTTCTTTTCTTACTCAATAGCTTGTATTTATAAGAATAAAAATGTAGCCAAACCAGTAATAACCAACATACAGGAGTATGGTGCAATGTGTTTACCAAAGTGGTTAGTAACAGTAAGTGATTGATAAACTATTGTGGCTAGCTCTAAGACTCAGTTTTATCATCTCTAAAATGGGCCCAAGGGGGGATTAAATGAGATAGCTGGTGTAAAGTGCTTGGCTCACATATCACTTGTGATCAGAATTATTTCCTGGGTGCACAACATACCAGCCATAACAGTTACCACGTTATCACAGTTGCACACAGTGATAAGTATGAGCCTCACGTCCCTCAAGGGTCCCAAGGCCAGCCTTAAAATTTACAGGACTAGGTGCAGAATGCAAGGCAGGGGGCTTTGTTAAAATATATCAGAATTTCAAGATGGTGGCCAGGAGAGCCTTTCGAATCAGAACCCTGGGGACTGCTTAGGGTGCTGCCCCAAATGTTGGCCCTGTCCTGTATCCCAGAGTTACCTGGACAGAGAGCTGGTGTTCCTGTCTTGGAGGATGATTTTTATGAAGGCCTCTGCACACACGTGCGTGCACCACCCCCTAACTGATTCCAGTGGCCCCTAAGGGCTGTGCCTAATGCAATTGGAGCGCACTAGACTGAGAGCGCTGAATCAAAGGCGAGCACAAACCTGGGATAAATTACAGCTGTTATAAGGAGCCACCGCCGCACGCTGTTCTCAGGTTCCTCGTATTTATGGTCAGTGACGCCAGCAACACTGGCCAAAGATCCTCTAGGTTGGATAAGCAAGGCTGATTGATGGATTAGCATGATAACAAGAGCCACTAAACTGAAAGGCACCAAACCGGTAGCCAAACCACGCTTATAGATAAGCAAGAATGTTTTTAAAACAGTGTGATGATTTTTATTGATTTCTTAAGGTTTTTTTTGTGTGTGTAAGAAGTTGTTTAATGAATTTGCAAACGGCCGAGTCAGCTCGAGTGCTGAGTATTGCTGAGGCAGACAGACGCCGTGGAGATGCTCCGCTTTCTCTGCTGGGACCGCGGCTCCCGTTAGTGCGGACAAGCTCCGCGTGTCCCCCACATCGACCTGCATCTCTGTGGCGCGGATCACACGGTGGGCCCTTGAGGGGCTTTAAAGATTCTCTCCCTGAATTTCCTTGGCCACCGAGGAGCTCGTTTAGGCGAGGGGTGAGCCGAGCTGGCAACCCCCTCTCTGATCACAAAGTATGATCTCTGCCACCCCCCAGCATGGCGCCCTGTTGTATCCGTATGAGTGGCAAAACGAGGTCCAGGAAAAAAGCCTGCTGCCTCCCTGCAGAGCGTGCCGAGGCCTTCGAGCCCAGGCCTGTGTCCTTGCCACGCCATGTGGCGGGTCCGTGGTGGATCTGATGGGATAACCAAATAGCTGGACACAGCTTTGCAGAGGCCGGGCATGAGCAACTGTGTCTTCAGAAGTCAGAGAACAGCTTTCTTTTTGGTACCAGGAATCGAACTCAGGACCTTGTGCTTGCCAGGCAGGTGTGTGCCGCTCAGCTAAAACTCCGGCCCGCATCCTTATTTTCCTTGCACCATGAACTGCATTGCCAAATTTAAAATTTTTACTTAGTTTCTGGTTTCATAGGGAACACTTTCCCACGATGAGAAGTATGGGGGCCTGCGAAGCTTCAAATTCCTTAAAGCACAAAGAGAAGGGACGGGGAGAGGAGATGAGGGGAGGGGAGAGAGCCGCATGGAGCAGAAAACTAGGTGGCTTCAGGCCGAGAGCAAGGAGTTCACAGTGGTCTTGCTGTCAGTCCCAGACTTCGCTGAAGGAAGCGGCAAGCTTTTCTTTTCCTCTACAGAAGGTTCTAAGTAAACACGGCCTCTAATAGAGCTGTATGCCTCAGTACAAGCCAGAACCAGAGCAGGAAGTTACAGAAAGCCCAGGGACAGAAAACACACGAAGACTGGAGGCTTCCTTTCTCTTCCTTTATGATAGTTTTTTTTTTTTAAATTCAGAAAATACTCAAATCAACTGAAAAGTACAAAATGCAGTACACTAAATACCCACAGACCCGCAGTTTAAGGTTAGCAAATAGAACCACTGGAGAAGCTCATTTTAACTTAAAAAACAAAACATTGGCTGATAAAATGGAGGCCACTGTACCTTCCCTCATGGACTCCCTCACGATTGCAACTGTGAAAGCTGTGCCTTTCTTTGTGGGTTTTTTTCCCCTTGTCTTTTTGAGACAGGGTCTCGCTATGCAGTTCAGGCTGGCCTTGAGCTCACTTCGTAGCCCAAGCTGGTCTCATATTTGCAACGATCTTCCTGCCTCAGCCTCCCCAAGCACTGGGATTACAGGTGTGTGTCACCATGCCTGAGGCTACCAATGCATTTCTATCTAGGGTATGTTATGCTGCATTTAATGCCAGGTGGGTAATACCTCCGTGTCTTTCAGTGTTCTAAGGGTTATTTTGGGACTATGGTTCTTTTCCCAACATGCATCCCATCCACGCACAGAAGTCTCTTCCCCTGCAGCATCCCATTCCCTCTCCGGATCGGCCCCAGTGCCTCCTCTTTCGCTGGTGGACACTTAGGCTCTTAGCTGTACTGTCTCACTGCAAGGGTGCTGGGCCCCGAGGCCACCACAGCCTGTCCCCACCTCCTCAGCCTGTTGCCCCTGCTCCCGGAAGTGGCCATGTCCCCTCTCAGCTTCCAGAACTTACTACTGTGCTCTCCTTGCCTCCAACACTTGTTCTTCCCAGTTGGTCACTACATCCTGCAGGTGACCGTCTCGGTGGCCTCCTCACCCTGGATGTGTGGCTAGGCCTGCTGGCTGAATGTTTACTTCATTTTAATTTTCAGTGGTTCCTCCTTATCTGCAGATTTGCTTTCTGCAGTTTCAATTATCCACAATCAGCTGCGTCCCAAGAATATTAAATGGAAAATTCTATAAAGTAACAACTCAAAAGTTTTAAGTTGCCTGCTGTTCTGGATCCCGTGATGACATCTGATGGAATCTTGCAGCATCCACCAGGGGTTATAAGTCAGTCCGTTGTGCAGTATGTCCAAGCCATGTGTGCTACTCACCCGTTAGTCACTTGCTGATCAGACTGGTGCAGCACCACAGAGTGTGTGTCCACAGACCCTTGGGTGGGAGTCTAATGAGACGCCACAGCGCCGACAGCGCGTCTCGCTGCTTCTCGTCACACACGCACGGCGGTGTCTCCCATCGCCACGCAAAGGGTGAGGGCTGCACAGTGAGAGACAGACGGAGGAGCAGGCAGGTGCCTCCGAGCAGTGTATTTTAGTAACTGTTCTGTTTTGTTATTGTGAGTATCTCGCTTGGCCTAATTTGAAGTTAATCTTCATCACTAGTAAAGAGAATAGGAGACAAACCCATGTATGGAGCCGGGAATGACTGTATGTTAAGAATTCAAAACAGGGCTGGGGATTTAGCTCAGTGGCTTAAGTGCCTGCCTGGCAAGCGCGAGGTCGGGAGTTCGATCCCCGGTACCAAAAAAAAAAAAGAATTCAAAACAGAGTCAGGCATGGCAGCTCAAGCGAGTAACCCAGCACTCAGGGGGGCCGAGGCAGAATACCAAGTTAAGAGTCTTGTCTGAGCAACTTGGTGAGATCCTGCCTTGCAGTAAGAAACAAAACAGGCTGGGAGCATAACTCTGTGAATACCCTGGGTTTAATCCTCACGACTGCAAAACCAAACCAAACCAAACCAAAGCAAATCAAACCAAACCAAGCCCTCCAAGTCATCCAAAACCTCTTCCAAACAGATAGTTCACGGAGTTAAACAGAAAGCTTTATGTATACTTGATATAACTGCCTTATAGGAATCTACCTTTCTACTGTGAACTTCAGGAAATATGAATTTAAATAAAGTGTTAGAATCCAAACTGAGATGTGCCGTCACTATAAAACATACCCCAGATGACAAAAAGAATGTAAATGATCTCATTCATCACTTTTCCAAACCATTACTGAAAGTAAGTTTGAAATGATAATATTTTGGGTACGCTGGGTTAAATAAACATAAAGGGTATTAAAATTAGATTTAGATGTTTCTTTTTACTTGGGCAAATCTGACTACTAGAAAATTTAACATTTCATATGGGTAAGTATAACAAAATACAATGTTAAACAAATGTTAAAGGAATAAAATCTATGACAAAATTAAAAATAAAAATATTTTAAAATGAGAAAAATTTGATGTAAATATATTTTTAAAATAAAATATTAAAATAAAATATATTAATATTCCAGTGGTGGCACATGCCTGTAATCCCAGCACTCGGGAGGCTGAGACAGGAGGATCCTTGCAAGTTTGAGACCAGCCTGGGCTTCAAAGTGAGCCCAAGGTCAACCTGAACTACATAGTGAGACCCTGTCTCAAAAAGACAAAAAAAGAAAAAAAATCCAATCCTCTTTATTTCTTTTTTGGTCCTGGGAATCGAACTCAGGACCTTGCACTTGCCAGGCAGGCACTCGACTCTTTTTTTTTTTTTAATCTTTTAAAATCTGACTATGAGAAATTTTAACATTGTATATGATGTTAAATATAATGAAATCTATTGTTAAATGAATTTTAAAATGGCATAAATAATAAAGATAAATGAAAAAGTAGAAATACAATAAAATTACAATACCAATAAAATATATGATTAAAACAAACTATGTTAGCATCATTTTCACCACTTTCTTTGCGGCTTCTGTCGCTGGTCTTTGACAGTGCTGGGGTTGGGACTGAGGCTGGATTTGTCCATGCTAGCAGAGCATCTACCATTGAGCCACACCCCCAGCCCACACCCATTTCTTTTTATCATTTTCAAAGTGGTTGCTAGGTTTAGCATAGCACACAGGGTGTGCATTACTTTTTTTTTCTTCTGGTCTTGGGGCTTCTGCTCAGGACCTTATGCATGCAGGACAACTTCTATTTCTTTTTTCTTTCTTTCTTTTTATTGATTGATTGATTGATTTTTTTGAGACAGAGTCTCACAATGCAGTTTGTGATGGTCTCAGACTCACTCTGTAGCCCTGGCTGGTCTTGAATTTGCAACTTGCAACGATCCACCTGCCTCAGCCTCCCAAGTGCTGGGATTACAGGAGTGCACCACCACGCCCAGCTATGATTTCTCTTTCTTTTTTTTCTTTTTGGTACTAGGGATTGAACTCATGACCTTGCCCTTGCCCGGCAGGTGCTTATGCTGCAGAGCTAAATCCCTGGCCTGATTTCTATTTCTAATGCACAGTCTGACTGTATCTTCTTGAGTCAGGCTACATTTCCTTTGGACTGTTCCTTTAGCTTCACGTCCTCAGTAGGGCCTGTAAAATATTACACTGCTCTATACTTACTGTCACTTGCCATTTCAGGGGTGATCTGTCCCCATACGGGAACACAAACCCATTTATTTATTTCTCATTTTTTGAAGCAAGGTCTCACTATGCAGGTCAGACTCACGGTGAGTCTGGAACTCACTAGGTAGCCCAGGCTGGCCTTGAACTTGCAGTGACCCACCCGCCTCAGCCTCCTAAGTGCTGGGATTCCAAGCATGCACTACCGTGCCCGGCACACTTTCTAAAGAGCCTGCTCACGGCTGCGGTCACAGCTGTCCCCTGGCTCTGCTCATAAATACGTGTTGAATCAACTCATACGCTTCACTTCTCATGACACTGATTGCAAGAATTACTCAGCACCAAGCACGCTTTCACACACACTGCCAGCTCGAGGTCTCCGGACTAGCTTTAAATCTAACACTGCCGGGCAGTGTCCTTCTCCATTTGGGAGTCCACATACACCTGGATCTAACTATTTCCAATCTGACACCCAGTCTTCCTGAAAGGCAGAGGCTCAGGATGGGAGGGAGAGAAAGAAAGGGTCCAGTTTGGATTCACACACGAAGCTCGCTTGCCTACAGCCTGATAAAAGATCATGGCTCGAGCAACAACAAAAAAAGCAACAGAAAGAAATCCATCAATCATTCCTTTCTCGATGGCCATTTTAAATATTTAGCCGAAATTGTCCTCATCTGGGTGTCAGCTGTTTTCTCTGCAAACACCCATCACCCTTTGCTCACACACAATGCCGGGGGCGGGGGCCCCAGCTGCCGGACACCTCTTGTGTTTTCAATTTAAAGCCTCTGGGTGGATAGTTCACATTAACATGGAAAGAAATACACAACTTGTGAGTTGAGAAAGCGGTTTTTACTCATAAAATGCTTTGATAGTTTAGCCATCTGGTCAGAGTGAAGCCTCGCATAAAAGAGGCCCAAATAAGGTCAGAGGGCATATTCTGCAAGGGTCAAGGGGCCCGACCAGAGTTTGCTTGGGTGGACGCCACTAAAAGGGTGCCTGACAAATTATTGCGCATTCCATAGCTTTTTGCGTAAGTATTTGATTACAGTGGACTGGAATGTTGTTGATATTTTCAACCCCCAGCCGGAAGAAGCGAGGACCAGCCTTTCCCTGGATGCTCCTCGCGTCGCCATGTTCTCTACTCATCTCATCTTGGCAGAGCCGCAGGCTCGGCCTCTAAGGGCCCCCTGCGCTCTGCTCCGTGCGCTGTAGCGCTGTGCGGGAGCCTTTTGGCTTTGACAGTGCTGCGAAGAGAGATTTTCCTCCCTTTCTGGGAGAAAAAAGGAGAGAAAGAAAGAAAGGAGGAAGGGAAGGAGGGAGCATCTCGGGAGGGGGTTAGGGAGGGAGGGAAGGAAGGAGCACATGTGGCACGATAACAGCTCTGGACCTGGGAGTACGAGGTGACCGTGAGAAGTCACGAAGTTTGGGGACTGCTGAATTGTAACACAGAACCCGAAGGGGCAAGAACTCTCAAGCTGGCGAACCTGTGCCGGAGAACTACCTACAACTCTACATTGTGCTGTTGGCTCACAGAGCGATCTCTTCATCAAAATTCATTTTCCAAACTGCCCAAAGAACAAACGATGAAAACACCAATTCGCGGGATGATGAACTTTGCACATTTACAAGTTTTTACCAGCTGTTTATGAACAAGATAAATGGATCAGGTTGCCTTGGCCCAGTGAAAAGAAAAGTTAGTTTCTCAGCAAGAAGAGTGAATTATGTGTGAATATAGGAAAGTGGAATTCAGTATGTTACACTTTTTTTTTTGGTGCCGGGGATCGAACTCATGACCTCGTGTTTGCCAAGCAGGCATTTATGCCACTGAGCTAAACCCCCAGCCAGTATGTTACACTATTAAAAAAAGCCTGCCAAAATGACATTTTTCAGTCATCCTGTACAGAACAGCTAAAAATGCATACATCTTAGAGCTGCTTACATAATGAAAGTACACCTCAAATCATCTGAGGGGCCAACACATCCAGGAAGATGAAATTTTACTAATTATAGGAAAAACACTAGTAAAGTTTCTGTAATACCCCCCATAATGTAGTTAGGACAACAGTTCCTTGACTTTGTAGCTGTTTGCAAAACTAGGCTAGAAATTCATTCCTTGCGGATTCACTATAAAAATGAAGCGCTGATAAAAGCAGCACCGTATTTATGACTTGTATAAGACTTTTTGCCTTCTTGGGTAAATGTATGCAAGTGAGGGTGTGAAATTTAAGTTTCACGCAGAGGAGAAAAGTGCTGTGTTCCAAACCTGACCCCTACAACGTGGGTGCTGCATGGTGGTTCCGAGATTGTTGGCGTTATTGTTGGGAAAGACAAAAAAGGCAGAGAGATCCCAGAACAGCTGATTTTTTTTGTGTGTGTGTGTGTGTGAGTGTGTGTGTGCTTTTGGAAGTTTCATAATCGTATCTTTTTTATTTTAAAGATAATAAAACCCAACAAAACAAAACAGTAAATCCAATCAAAACAAAGTGAAACTGGTTCAGAACTTCAAAGCAGGACAATAGGGAAACAACAGTGGCTACCCTAGTATATCTGGTTATCATCACAATAGTTGTCCATTCCCTCAGGTATAGCAAAATCAAACCAAAACAAAACAGAATAAAACCAATCAAAACAGAACACTGAATAAAGCAAAACAATTAACTGGAAGAAACCAAAACACTGAGAACAATATTGGATTTCAAAAACAAGACAGAGGGCTGGGGATTTAGCTCAGTGGCTTAAGAGCCTGCCTGGCAAGTGTGAGGTCATGAGTTCAATCCCCGCCCCCTCCCCCAAAAAACAAGACAGCAGGAAATCCCCCATATTTGCTATACTGCATACTGTTATTCTCCCAATAGATGCTCAGACCACCGGCCTCAGGCCTGCAGTCAACCCAACAATGCAAGCGTTCAGTTGGTTTTTGTACCTCAGTTGCTATCAACTCAGCCGTCCTCCTAACCAGCTGGTTGCCTGGGGCAGGGAGTTGGTGGGCTGCAATCCCTCCCACCCTGAGCCTCCCAGCTGACCTATTTTAATAGCTGGGACAGAAGCCAGGAAGCAGAAGTTCCTGGGCTTCATGACACAATGGGAATCCTAGGTTTCAGTGTAAACTGACAAGAAAAACTATTGCAGGTTGCCCGGTGTTGACTTCTGCCTTAAAAAGCTTGCCCGGGGAAGAAAAGGACAAAACTGACAAAAACTTCAGAAACCGTTTATCTGATGACAGACAAGAAATCAGTGAGCAACAGACTGGAGTAGAAGAAGTACAGCTAAAAAAGAGGAACAAATAAAGAAGTGGAAGAAAGAAGGGTAACTAGACATCCCCCACGTGCCAAGGGTGCAAACTGAAGGTAACTGCTGGGATATTAACAGGGGGAGGCAGTTAGTGAACTCGCCCGCCAGACCGATGCAGTAATTACTTTGCAATCCTAAGTGAAGCATTTTGCTACCAACGCAGCCTCTTCAAGCAGAGGCCTGGTGAGTGACACACTGCTGTGCAGCCAGCGTGAGCGCGCGCGTCATATCCTGGCAGGGAGGACGCTCCCTGTGAGAGGCGGTGGGCAGTGGGTGGGCTGGGAAAACCTTTGATGACCTCTCCACTGGTCTTGCTCTACCCACATGAACAAGAGGGCGACTTCGGCTACATTTTTTGTGCCAGTGAAAGAAAGTGCCACAAACACTAATAGCCAGGAGGCGCTCTCCACACCGTCCGCACCGCAGTCCACAGAGACTCAGCCAAGCAGAGGTGAGCCTGCCACCCCAGGAGGCTGGGGGTTGAAGCAGAAGCTTTGCAGTCTCTGGGCAGTCCACGCAGCCCTCGGCCGGCAGCAGCATGGGTCGGTCAGCACGGCCAGCTGCGTCTGCATCTGGAAAGGAAGCCAGCTGCGCAGAGCAGAGCCTCTTCTCACCCCTCGGTCCTAGTGAGGCAGCAGGTGCTGTGTTTGCTGGCTTCACAGGCCTGCTCCTGGGGATAGTTATCCTCAGGGTGATCAGGCGCCTGCACCCTCGCATATTTATGCAGTACAACTTTTGCTAGGATTGCTCTTAAACCTCAGAACTCCTGGGAAACTTGTCCTTTTCTGTGAAGTATCTGAAGGCTTTGCCAAAGCACTTTTATCTCTTCCTGAGGTTTTTAACATAACACTAGGATGACTTCTTCCCAGACTAGTGATTTCCAGCCAGGGACTACAACACCCAAAGGCCCAGGACGGTTCATGGAAGTCCGGGTGCTTCTATAGGTTGGCGGCTCCATCTGGGCTGTGTTCTGGGTTCCACACAGCACAAGCCTCAGGCCTGCCAGGGGCTCCGGTGAGCTGGGCTGTTACTGAAGCTGCCCACACACGGCAGTACTTCCGTTAAGAATTTCTGCCTGGGTCCCTGAATGTGCTCTGATTTATGCCTTGCAGTTGTGCAGGACATCTGTGACGGCAGGAAACAACCACGAAAATATTCATAGGCCAGGCAGTTTTGCTAGACACTGCACTTAGTAATGAGAGCCACACTGATTAGATATTTGTTATGGAGAAAATTTTGTTTTTGAGACAGTATCTTTCTATGTAGTTCAGGCTGGCCTTGAACTTACTATGTAGCCCAAGCTGGCTTCAAACTTGTTACAACCCTCCTGCTTCAGCCTCCTGAGTGCTGGGATTACAGGTGTGCACCACCTTGCAAAACATGTTTGCTGGCTGTTTTCATTCTTTTGGTGAGGCTGAGAGGCTGTGGGCACCAGCTTTAGTTGACACATGGAAACCGCAAAGAAGTCCAAAGTCCTTTAGAAGGAATCAATTGGTGGCAAAAGAAAATTTGTAACTATACATTTGCTTGTAACAGTTCCCTCTCTGGGAAACATTTAAGAAGGATTTACTGTCTCATTGAGATTTCACAGCTATCTTTGTTGAGTAATGTTTATTGTTCCTTTTCCATAAAATGTTATTTTTGGTGATCTGAATAAAAAAGATTTCTGATTAAAAAAATTAAAAAAAAGAAAGAGGGAAATATCAAAAGAAAAAAGGGAGGGAAAGAAAGACAGACAGACACTGTATTACCCTGAATTGCCAGGGAAGCCCCTCTGTTATTGCTCCTGTTTAGTAATAAAATAGGAAGCTGCTGTTTCCGGTGTGAATGTTAACACAGCTAAACATATTTATGGCTTTATTTCTCAGAGGGATCACAGACAGAAGAGAATTTGGGGTGATTAAGTGTCATTTTCGTTAGTGGGCTGGACCACAGCAGAGGAAATCACTGGATTTTATGATGTCTCTGATAGCACAAGTACAGTACGTAAATGGCGAGTCTTTGAGCAGCTCTGGGATGCCTCTTAGATTTCTGAAAAGCACCAAGGTGGCACCTGTTTGCTGGAAATTACAGAGAATGAGGACATGATATGTGAATGCCCCCTGTGGTGTGGGTCTGGAAGGTGATGGGCGTCCCTGGGTAGAGAGGGACCGATGCCTTCTGCAGAGGAACGGCTCCTGCAGCCATCTCAGGGCACTCTTTCCTAGGATTCTGTTTTGTTTCCTTTTGCTTTGTGCAGGTAGCTTTGTATTGTAATCCAGATATTGAACACTGTAATCCAAATATTATAACCCCTTTTCTAGTCCTCACAATCTGGAAAGTTATACTTATAATCCCAGTGAAACATCATTGGAATTCCAGCAAGTTAATTCCAATCTACCATCTCCAAGGCAACCCATGGCGAGAGTAAAAACACCAAAACGCGCTCAAAGTTAGGGGCAGTCAAGGAGTCCTAAGTCCAATCCAAGTGAGGATACACAGACAAAGGCCTTGATCCAAGGCCTCTCCCAGAGTTTATTATTCATAAGGAGGGAGTGGTTCAAGGATGATTGACAGTGAGAATGTGGGAACTATGTGCGCAAGGTGAGGTGGTCTCGTCAGCTAGAGAGCAAGCACTTCTGCAGCATGCAGGAGAAAGATATGCAGAAAGACCCAGATATTCCAAACTGGCCACGATTTATTGAGTGTGTATAATGTAATGTAATGAGGGGCTAGTGGAAGACCCAAGGTTGGCGGGAGATTCAGAGGTTGATGACACTGCAGGCAATGAATAATCCTGAGATGACTCAAGAGGGTGGAGATGATCTCATGCTAAGAAGGCTCTCGCTCTGGAGTATTCTTCTTAATCTTACTAGTTTTAGTTAGTCTTAGTGGGTGGAGAGGATGGTGCATCCCAAAAGACTTAATGGGAAGTCTCAAAAGGGTGAGACACAATGCTGAACCTCCACTTATCCCTTAGGAAAGTATGCAAAATTGGCCATTGTGAATTTGTGGTTCCCAGTATGCTAGGACCTCTCACATGCCTGACCGCTGAGCTACATCCCTAGGTATAACTTTATTTTGTTTTGAGACGAGGGGTTTCTCGCTATGTAGCTCAGGCTGGGTTTGAACCTGGAATCCTCCTGCCTCAGTCTCCTGAGTCACCAGGATTACAGGTTTGTGTCACTGTACAGTGCTGACATTGAGGGCCCCACAGGTCACTGTAGCCACAGCACTTTCAGCACATGGCACGTGAAAATGTCCCCTTGGTAGAACTTTCTCTTCGTCATGGAATCAACAGTTAATGACAATGTCTGACTTAAAACATTTTTAAAAAGTCATAAAAAAATTGCAAAGCTGGTGTGATAGAACATGTCCGTAATCCCAGTAGCTGGGAGGCTAAGGTCAGATCATTGCTTAGAGTTCAAAGCCAGCCTGGGCTACAAAGTGAGTTCAAAGCCAGCCTGATCTGCATAGCAAAACCCTGTCTCAAAAAGACCAAAAAACAAATAAACAAATAAATAAATAGAAAAGAAAAAAAATTGCGAGCCAATACCAAGTGCTTGATACATCTGAAAGACAGAATCTGCAAAATAGGAATACAGTGCCCATGATCTTGTTTTACAGATTAGGACCCTGAGGTTTAGAAAGGTTATAAACCCATGGAGGCAACCTATGGCACATGTGTTGTTTTTCTTTTAAGATAGAAGACATTAATGTGTGACTTGTTTTTTCTAAACCATGACCTCGGTATTTCATTTTAGTTGCAGTGTTGAAACTCTGATAAATAAGTGGGTTTTGGGTTGCAGTTTGAGCACTTGCCTCTAAACAAAATCACTGTTATAAACTAATTAGTGCTTGATCCATCGGGTCTGAACTCTTCGCTGTGAGGCCCAATGCCACGAAGAACAGAATAAATTTAATAAAAATCACATATTGAAATGGCAAAAGAATAGATAGGGTATTAATGTGTACACATAGGCTGTATGTACAATCTGAGTTCTTAAGAATACAGGAGATACTGAGTGTGGTGGCACACACCTGAAATCCTAGCCCTCTGGGAAGCTGAGGCAGGAGGGTCACTATTTTGAGCCGTCTAGTGGACCTTGTCTCAAAATAAAAAATAAAAAAGGCTAGAGATATAGCTTAGTGGGAATGCCATGGATTTCATCCCCAGATCTGCAAAAAGAAATAAACAATGAAAATAAAAACGTATCACTTAGTCTAGCACTCCCAGTATATGTTTTACTTGGGATGATTTTGTAACTGTATCTACTGTGAATTGAGCTATACAGAATCTTTCAAATGTTGATACATTTCATTATCAAATATTTTTTAAAAATCATGTTTGTGACTATTACCACTGATCTCATTTACAAAGACCGTGAGTATTGTGAAGCTATCTAACTTATGACAGTGCATATAAATATTTCAGAAACCTCAGATGTTATTGGCAACAAATACTATGCTGTTTTCTCTGAAATGGCAGGAGTTTACTTCACTCAGTTTCAAGAAAAAGTCGCCAAATACAGAACTTTGAAAAAACTAGTCTGGCAATTGTACCTTGACACACACACACACACACACACACACACACACACACACAGAGTTCTATGTGGAAAATACAGCCAATTCAACTCTCAAGTCACACACTCTGCTGTAGTTGGTGGCGGAAATGTTTTCTCTACAGATCTTATTACCTCATCAGACAGATTATTATTATTTTTACTGTGGTGCTGGGGGTCAAACCCAGGGCCTCGTGCGTGCTAAGCAAGTGCTCTACTACTGAGCTACATCCCACCCAATCCTCATGCAGATCAAACAAATGCACACTCAGCCCTGCACGGTGGCCCCCACCTGTACGCCCAGCTACAGGTTTGAGACCACAAGTTTGGCCACAAGTTTGAGGCCAGTCTGGGCAATTTACTGAGATACTGTCTCAAAAAGGAAAAAAGAAAAAAAAAAAGGAATCAAAATACATCATGTTCAGGTACAAGTTCCCTAGGTCTAAAATGTATCAATAAACTTAACTAAGGGAACAGTTTTCTGAACCATACGCCTCCAGTGGAATTTGGGAAGTACCTAGCGGCCCACCACAGCCGGCATTCCGCAGTGCGGGGAGCTGAACCCAGCGCCTCATACCTGGAGCGGCAGGCACTGTACTAGAGTACAGAGCTAGATCCCCAACCCTGGTCCCCTGATTGGACTGGGATGACAGCAAGTTCACAAACCATTGTTTCTGTACCATCAGTGCCAGTAACTTTTTACTGATGTCCTGAAAATTGTTTCAACCTGTGCTCTCCTGATTTGGAGGGACTCAGGGACTCCAGGGCCTCATGAACTTCTCTCTTTGGACTGACTGGTCTATTCCAATCAGAGCAATCAGGTTGCCTCCTGCTAGTGATTCTGGCCAAGGAGATGAACATCAAGAGAAGGTCTTGAGAAGAGACCTTCCTCCCCACAGTACAAAGAGATGAAAGCACCTTTGCTTTCACGTACATCTCCCTCTGTTGTGTGAAAATATGACACTGTTTGCAGAGGCAGCCATCTCAGGTCCATGAGGTAAAACGTAGACAAAGGGAAAGTGGAGGACAGGAAGTGCCCTTGACACTGCTGAATCACTGTGTGGATTTGGAAATGGAGACTTGTTTTTTGAGATCATCAAATGCCTCTGCCTAACTCCTACCATGTGACTTTTGCACACAGACGCATAATATGTAATATAGAAAACATCAGAGGCCAGTGGTAATATATTTTGGGAGGTACAAGATGGAGAAAGTAATTTTTTACTGTTACCACATTGAACAAATTACTGCTTTGAGAAAAGGCTTTGTAAGACGCAAATGTAGGAATGCATGCTTAAATCACTCATCCCATCCATCAACAAGTATTTTTTTGAGCCCTGAATGAGTTAGGATTAGCACTGGCTGTGTAGGAGAGGGAATCTAAAGTAACAGTGGTTCTGACCTTGAAGCAAGGCCAGCAGATCGCTGTGGCTGCTGGTTTCAAAAAGGAGCCTAAAGAGAATTCTTTCTGTGGTCTGTTGGCCATTTCAGAACTTTGGAAATGGAATGGTCAATTCATCACAAAGAAATAGCAGGTGAGTATGGCGGACTTTAGGGGGCCTGCAGGAGAGAGACCCTGGCGCCTCGGGACCTGCACCATGCGGTGACCTGGGGTGCCGGGAGAACAAGGAGCTCCTCCCCTCTCTGGGTGGTGGCTGTGATCCTGCTGGTACGTGGGTTGAGAATCAGACATCTCATGTTGTCCTGTCCCCTGTTCTGTGTCCCCTCTCCCCAGCAAGTGGGGAGTGAACTACACATCTTGTGAAAAGATTGGCTATGTTATTTAGTATGAGCTCCCCATACGCAAAGATATGGATAACCATTTGGAAGAAAACAAGAGACAATATGACAGATAGTGAAGATCTCTTGTTGTCTAGCTTTGAAATTTATGCTTTCTTATGTCCCATTCTGTTCTGTTTTGTTGTGTTTAATTTTTTGTTTTTTTTGGTACTGGGGATCGAACTCAGGACCTTGCGCTTACCAAGCAAGCACTTAAGCCAGTGAGCTAAATCCCCAGCCCTGTTGTGTTTAATTTTACCCCCTTTAAAATAAAATTTAAAAAAAATAAAGTAACAGTGGTTACCTTATACCTCTTACAGACATGACACATAGGCAGCAGAGTACCTACTACTCTATCAGCAGCTGAGGGTCCTTGTGGCTAGCTGTTCTACTCTTTCCTCTCCTTTTTTTTTTTTTTTTTTTGGTATCAGGAATCGAACTCATGACCTCATGCTTGCTAGGCAAACACTGTGCCACTGAGCTATATTCCTGGCTTCCCTCTCTTTCAGACAAGGTCTTGCTATGCAGTTTTCAAACTCAGGGTGATACTCCTGAGGGCTGGGATTAGAGGCCTGGCTAGTTCTACTATTTTTTTAAAATTTATTTTATTTTAAAAGGGAATAAAATTAAACACAACAAAATAGAACAGAATGGGACATAAGAAAGCATAAATTTCAAAGCTAGACAACCAGAGATCTTCACTATCTGTCATATTGTCTCTTGTTTTCTTCCAAATGGTTGTCCTTATCTTTGCATATGGAGAGCTCATACTAAATAACATAGCCAATCTTTTCACAAGATGTGTAGTTCACTGGCTCCCACTTGCT
>PVJX010027024.1:0-25238 GCA_004027295.1 Dolichotis patagonum | reverse complement strand
CTGAGAATCAGATATCTCATGTCGTTCTGTCCCCCATCCCGTGTGTCCCCTCCCCCTCCCCCCTGCCTAGCAAATGGGAGCCAGTGAGCTACACATCTTGTGAAAAGATTGGCTATGTTATTTAGTATGAACTCTCCATATGCAAAGATAAGGACAACCATTTGGAAGAAAACAAGAGACAGTATGACAGATAGTGAAGATCTCTGGTTGTCTAGCTTTGAAATTTATGCTTTCTTATGTCCCATTCTGTTCTGTTTTGTTGTGTTTAATTTTACTCCCTTTTAAAATAAAATAAAATAAAATTAAAAAAAGTAACTGAGATAGCTGATCAAAAGCTATAGTGCATATTTACATTTTTTAAAAATGTATTACAGTTACTCTTCTTTTTTTTTTTTTTTTTTTGGTGCCGGGGATTGAACTCACAGCCTTACACTTGCCAGGCAGGCACTTACACCACTGAGCTAAACCTCTAGCCCCAGCACTCTTCTCTTTGAGCAAACACTTTCTGAAACAGTTCTGAAAGTTCTCTTTCATGAGTGTTTTTAGATGTGCTGTTGTGGCTGCTTCAGTGTTCTGAGTCATTTCCATGTTTACCTTTCATAGTCATTTTGACTTTGGGGAAGAACCGCAAGTTGCACAGTGCCAGATCCAGTGGATATGATTGTTGAGGTCACACTGGAATGTTTTTCTCTGACAGAAATTACTGTAAATGTTTTGAATTGATTCAGGACATCAAGGCAGCCACAGAAAAGGACAGTCACAAAAGAGGATATCCACACTGGATGCAGTAGCGCAGGCCTATAATCTCAGCCCTTCGGAAACTGAGGCAAAAAGAATACCTTGAGTTTGATGCCAGCTTGGATTACATAGTGAATTCAAGGCCAGCCTGGACTACATAGCAAGACCCTATCTCAAAAAGCAAAAATAACAAAAAAGGACTTCCAGACCTGCTTCAGAAAGTGGCAAGAATGATAAGTGTCTAAATCAAGGGGAAATACTTCAAGAGGGATTAATGGCAAAGTATCTTTAACTATAATACATTCGTTTTGAGTGGTACCAGGTATCAAACTCATGACCTTGTGCTTACCAGGCTGGCACTTATGCCACTGAGCTAAATCCCTGGCCCATATAATATGTTTAATTTTTTTTTTTTTTTTTGGTACCGGAGATCAAACTTGACTTCAAGTTTGCCAGTGTCGCTGAGCTAAATCCCTGGCCTCCATTTTTCAAAATTTTAAACATTCACTGTATCTTTTGATTGCACAAAGTATAAAAGACCAGTATAAAAGAAATGGACAGGTGGGTCACTTTGGCATCAAGCTACAGAGCATAGGTCTCACTCTTAGCTTCTGCATAGGAGATGGGGTGGACACTCTGTAAAGGCTACAAGTCACTTCACAGAGACCTGCAGCCCGGCAACATCCCAGTTGCACCATGTGACAGTGATGGTCCCAGTGGGAATATATCTGCCCAGTGAGTTTGGGGAGGGGTTCCTGTCCCACAGTATATTGAAGATATGACAGGGATGACAAGGATTGCAGGCTTGTGACCCCATGGAAACTGGATAAGGGGCAAGTGTCAGGGCTGAGAGCATTCAGGGCCTTGAGGCTGTGCAACTTGAACCTTGTGACTCTTCTTCAAGGAGTATGAGCAGAGGTTTTGTGACAAAGAGCAATATTTCTGGGATATGCTGCCAAAAGTGAAGAGGTCGGTGGCATGAGCTCAGCCTGCTGGGTGCTGTATCAAGTGCCCAGGGGGATCAGCTCCAGCAGGTTCTTCCTGAGAGTGTAAGGGGCTCAGCAGGGACTAGCTGACAGAGCAGGGTGCCACGAGGCCTTGGATTGCTCACCTTTGCGCTGAAGTGATCACCCCTCTACTCACACTTCCTGCTTGCTTTACTGTCCTTGATTCCAGTCCTCAGATCCTTCCAGGGCCTTGTCTGCTTTTTCCCTGCAGCTCTAGCCTGTTGCTCTGCTCCTTGGCCCCACAGTCTGTAACCAAAGTTGCTTTAACAAAGTAAGTACTTAGGATGGTCATATAGCTCAGTGGTACAGTGCTTGCCCGGCAAGGGTAAGGTCCTGAATTTGAGTCCCAGTACCAGAGTAAATCCTTACTTCTGGATTTTGTTCTTTCTTTTTAAAATTATTTTTTATTGGTACATTTTAGGTATATATAATGATCACATTTACTATAGAAAATGTATACCTGTACATGATATAACTTGATTCTTTTCCCATTACCCTACCTTCAACTTCTCCTCCCCTCCCCATTTCCAAAAGCTTTGCTTCCATTTCCCCCTTCTTTTTAGCTTTTGCTAGTTTCTTTGTTTTTATTTTTTGGTTTTTTTTGAGACTGGGTCTTACTATATAGTGCAGGTGGGTATCTAACTCACCATGATCCTTCTGCCTCAGCCTCCCATGTACTGGAATTACAGGCATGTGCCACCATGAATGGCAGGGATTTGTTTTGTTAGTTTTTTGGTTTTTGTTGCCAGGAATTGAACTCAGGACTTCGTGCTTGCCAGGCAGGCGCTGTGCTGCTGAGCTATATCCCTGGCCCCAGGTCTTGTTTTTTGAGACAAAATTTTGCTAGTTTTCTCAGGCTGGATTTAATCTCAAGGACTCAAACTGTGCTCTCAAATACATGATGTTATGTTGATTTCTGACACAGAACCTCCTGGACCTGTCCCCATGAATCAGTCTCCCAATGCAGGGCAGAATATGGGCCACCTACTTGGTCCAGAATGAAAGGCTGAGGAGGGAAGATGTGGTGGTCAGATCCTGGGGAATGGGGCCCTTGCTTGACTGTCCTTGGACCCCAGGAAGGAGCTGGAGGACCTGGGTGCCAGACACGTGGGAGAGGACATTGGAGGGAGGTTCCTGACCTGGGGGCCCTGGAGCTGGTGGTGAGGGGCTCGGGTGCCTGGAGGTCTGGGAACTGGGGCATTTCTGAGTCAGTACCTATTCTCCTCTCCAATCCTTCCTGTCAAAGGGGTTGAATCTAGATTTTTGCAACAATTATCCCAGATGAGAGCCTCCTACAGAATGGCTAGACAATGACACTCTCTCAGTGACTTTGTGGTGGCCCTGTTCATCCTGAGGGATCCTGTTTGCTCCAGCAGTGCAGTAAGGGGAGGAGGTCACCAGCAGAATCTTCTTCAGCCCTCCTGACCCCAAACCCTCCTTCCTGGAAAGAAGACAGCCAATCTGGGGGCTTGCTTTATTTATTTGTTTATTTGTTTGTTTATTTATTTATTTATTTATTTTCTTCCTGCCAGTACTGGAGATCGAACCCAGGGCTTTCTCACTGAGCTACATCTCTGACCCTTTTTATGTTTTTTATTTTGAGGCAAGGTCTAAATTGCTAAGTTGCCCAATCTGTGCTTGGATTTTCCATCTTCCTCCTTTAGCCTCCAAGGGGACCTTGGATTACTGGTATAGACTACCATGCCTGACCTTTGAGTGACCATTTTTCTTGCAAAGACCATGTGCAGCTTTCCCCCTTTTAATCCTCATACCTTGCTGTTAATTTTTTTTTTTTTTTTTTTTTTTTTTTTTTTTGAGACAGAATCTTACTGTGTAGCAGGCTGGCCTCTGTGTAGCCCAGGCTGGTTTTGACACTGATCCTCCTGCCTCAGTCTCCAGAATGCTGGGATTACAGATGTAATCCTGTTCCTTTAGACACATCTGGCTTTTGTCCTGCCTACTAAACACCTCTACCCTGGTTTCAAGGGGCTGCCCACTACTAGGCCCTAGCCCAGCCTTTCTCACCCTTGGCTATGAGCTTGGCTCTCCTGGCTGCCACATTTCGAGTTTTTTCATACCGTCCCCTGCACTTCTCCAGTAACCTAGTCACAGCTCCACTTACCCCTCCCTTACATAGCCCTGCTTGGCTTCTTACCTGTGAAACTCTCCCACTATGTTGATCAGGATCCCTGGCCAGTGGCATGGCTGATCTGCCTTTGTCTTTCTCAAACCACTTCCATGCAGCAAAAAGCCTAAATGATTTTATTGGTAGAAACAAAATCATCTCCTGCCTAAAACCCTCAGCATGTCTTCCTACATATAACAACCCCTTTCCCTGGTCTGTCAGACCCCAGCAGGCCAGGTGCCTGCCTTTCTAGGCCCTTCGCACATGTTGTTCCCTCTGCCGAGGAGAGGATCTTGCTCTTTTTTGTTTGTTTGTTTGTTTCTTTTTTGAGACAGGGTCTTGTTCTGTAGTTCATGCTGGTCTTAAACTCTTGAACTCACTAGGTAGCTCAGCCTGGCCTCAAAGACATGGTGATCCTCCTGACTCAGCCTCCCGAGTACTGGGATTATAGGTGTGGCCACCGTGCCCAGCTAAATCAATCTGTTCTGTGACATCTGGTAATGTTTGTACCCAATTCTCCTGTGAACCCCAAAGGGCTAGACCCTCCTGGGGCTCAGAACTTTCCTATCTACTATGCCCAAGAATCATCTCTAGCTTAGTGGTATATTATATGTCCAGCAAGTACAAGGCCCTGGGTTGGAACTTCAATGCCTTCTCCCCACCAAATAAAAATGATAAAAAGAGAATCATCTCGCCAAGCAAATGGTGCACACATATAACTCTAGTTCCTTGAGAGAGGCTGAGGAAGGATGGAAAATTCCAGGCTAGCCAAGCAATTTATCAGGACCCTGTTACTGTGTGAAGGATTTACCAGGTACATCCCAGGCTCTTAGGTTTGATGAGCAACAAGTTAATTGCAACACCAGACAGCAGGTGGAAAGCAGCTACATTTATAGAAGATCACAGGAAGTCATGCTCAGTGCAGGTCCATGCCAACAGAAGATATGGCACGAACAGAAAAGTGGTGCTGGGGTGACAGGAAAGCAAAAGCACTGCACACTGCAGCATTCCTCAGATAAACTAAGCATTCGTAATTGAAAGGATATGCACCTTAGCCCTGGTGCTTCCCCAGAATTTCTAGGTATGATTGACAGGGTGCTCTGTTATCTCAGGGACTGTCTTCCCAGAATTCACTCTGATCTTAATTACACATATGTGCACACCTGTAATCACAGCAGGTGTGCTGTGGGAGGCTGAGGCAGGGAGAATCACTGTGTGAGGGAGGCCAGCTTGGGCTACACAGTGAGTTCAAAGCCAGTCTGAATTATGTAGTGAGATCCTGTCTCAGAAAACAAAACAAAAACTTGCAGGTATGATATTTAGAGTTCATGATATGAGTGCTTATTCATGAACCCTTATTAAGGATAGAGTATGGTAAAAGTAACTGAAGGTCAAGCTAGGAGATACAACAGGTATGTGCCCTTGCTTACATCAGAGATTTACCAAGTTTTGTTATATGATTCTCCCCCTGTTTTAAAACAATGGAAAGAGAAATGGTCCTAGGGTGCTGTTTAAAATTAAATTGATGGACTGGCAAGTGCAAGGTTCTTCTGAGTTCAATTCCCAGTACCAAAAAATTAAATGGATGGAAGGGAATAACTTCTTCAGTTCCATTGTTTCTAGTTATACTAAGTCTGTCTCAAATTTTTTAAAAAATGAAGTCAGCTATGGTGGTACATGTCTATAATCCCAGCACTCGGGTGGCTGAGGCAGGAGGACCACTGTTTGAGCCCAGCCTGGACCACAAAACAAGACCCTGCCTTTTAAAAAGAACAAAAGGGGTTGGGGATTTAGCTCAGTGTCATAAGCACCTGCCTGGCAAGCATGAGATCATGAGTTTGATCCCCAGTACCAAAAAAATAAAAAATAAAAAGAACAAAAGAGGGGTCAGGGATTTAGCTCAGTGGCAAAACACCTGCCTGGCAAGTGCAAGGTTGTGAGCTTGATCTCCTGTACCAAAAAATAAATAAATAAATAAATAAATAATAAGAGCTAAAGATGTAACACAGGGTGAAGGCCTTGGGTTCAATTGTGGTGAAGCAGCCAAATAAAGAAACAGGCTTAGAAGTTTTTCTCACTTGACTTTTACTCGAAGTCAGCTGAGTTAGTGACAGGGAGGCAGCTGAGACTGCCTGGCAGGCAGGTAACAGTGCCCTAACCAACAAGGATTAAAAGATTCATGGGTGACAGCCTAATGTGGCCAGCAGGTAGATTCTGTTTACCTGTTGCTTTTTCAGCTTGAATTAGTAACCAAACTTTCACCTGTCCTGTATAGGCCTCGAGAGGACATGCAGGTGTGGGTGAAGGAGAGACACAGGTATGTCACTGTGGTAGGGATGACAGATGCACTTTGGTGAACTTAAAGAAGAGGCCTGGAGTGGAGCTCAGTGGTAGAGTGCTTACCTAGTATGCGTGAACCAAGTACCATCCCTAGCACCAAAAAGAAGAGAAGAGAAGCGAAGATAAAAGAGCAAAGAAGAAACAAAAGGAAACGAAAGAAAAAACGAAACGAAATGACTTTCAAAAAGGCAATTTTACTTCTGACATTTGAAATGCTTTCTTTGAGGCCAGGCAAAAAAGCTTGGATTGGGTGGGGGGAACAGACAGAGGTGGAGCTAGAGGAAGGCAAGTGTGACCGGGACATTGGGCTGGGGTGCCGGGCCGCAGCAACCATTAGTACAGTGTCTCGCGTGCGTGGGTCCGCAGATGGCGCAGCAGGTGTGAGTTGCGGCTGAAGCTTCTGCCGCACTGCGCGCAGGAGTAGGGCCTGGCCCCTGTGTGCACCAGGAGGTGGCGAAGCAGGTTGCAGCTGCGGCTAAAGGTCTTACCGCACTCCTGACACTCCTGGGGCGCCTCCCCGTCCTGTGCCCGCCCTGCATGGGTGACCAGGTGTCGCTGCAGGTGGGCGTTTCTCCGGAAGCTGCGGCCGCAGGTCGGGCAGCTATACGGCCGCTCTCCAGTGTGGCTGCGGAGGTGGCGGGCCAGGTTGGAGCTGTTGCGGAAACGGTGGCCGCAGGTGTCGCAGGCGTGGGGCTTCTCCCCGGTGTGGATGCGCTGGTGGCGAGCAAGGTGTGCGCTCTGGCTGAAGCATTCTCCGCACTCGCCGCAACGGCATGGCTTTTCCCCAGTGTGGCTGCGCAAGTGGCGGGCCAGGTCCTGGGTCTGGGTGAAGCTCTTGCCGCACTGGACACAGTGGTGGGGCCGCGACCCGCCGTGGGTCAGCAGGTGGCGGGCAAGGCCCGCGCGCCGCTGGAAGCGCTTCCCGCACTGCGGGCAGGAGTGCGGCTTCTCCCCGGTGTGCACACGTTGGTGGCTGGCCAGCTGGGCGCTTTGGGTGAAGCGGCGGCCACAGGCCTGGCAGGAGAAGGGCCGCTCGCCCGTGTGCACGCGCCGGTGCGTCACCAGGTGCTCATGGCGCCGGAACGCCTTTCCGCAGTCGCCACAGGCGTGGGGCCTGCGCTCACGACCAGGGTGATGGCCACGCGTACTTTCTGCGCCCCCATGATCCTTGTCCCTGGCATGGATGCGCAGGTGACGTTTCAGGCTGGAGCGGCGCTGAAAGGTCTGCCCGCAGTGGGTACACAGGACGGCCACCTCGGCCACTTTGGTTTCGGTCACTTTGGTCTCGGCCACCTTGGCCTCAGCCTCTGGGGTAGGCGTGGACTTCAGGTCCTGGGCATGTGACATGAGGTGCTGCACGAGGCTGGAGCGGCGCTGGAAGCCGCGGCCGCACTCTGCACACAGGAAGGCGGGCTCCGAGGAGTGTGTGAGCAGGTGCTTGGCCAGGTGGGAGCTCTGGCGGAAGCGGTGGTTGCAGAAGTGGCAGGCGTGAGGGCGCTCATCTGTGTGTGTGCGCATGTGCAGTTTAAGGATGGAGCTCCGACCGAAGCTCTTCCCACAGCACAGGCACAGGAAGGCGCGTGAGCCTGGGTGCGAGTTCAGCTGGTGCTTCTTCAGGCGGGAGAGCTGTGGGAAGTTCCCTCCACAGTCCGTGCAGATAAACTGCATTTTGGTGTCTGACTCAGAGGTGTCCTCCGCCACTGTAACCCCCAAAACCTCACTACTGCCAAAGGGGGTTGCTCCTCCACTAGTGTTCTTTGCCTCCTGTCCTGCTGTCTGAGCAAAAGGCTCTCCTGCCAAATCAGGACTGTCCCCCTGGGACTCTGCTGAGATGGCAGCTGGCCATGCAGCCTTTTTGGGCTCTTCCAATTTAAATTCCTCCTTGTCTGGAGTTCTGCTTTCAAATCCTAAAAAGCAAACACAGGAATGTCAGACCTCCTCTGGGGCTCTGGGAATCTCCAGAACCAGATGGGCCAAGAAGTGTAAGAAACCCTAGACCTTCCAAAGATGGTCAGTGGGCAGAGACTTGCTGGGTCAAATAAAAGTCTTTTCTTTACCATTAAAAAAAAAAAATACTCGGGCCAGGGATATAGTTCAGCAGCACAGTGCCTATATAGGAAGTACAAAGTTAAGTTTGATTCTCAGTTCAGAAAGAAAAAAAATCAGTAAAATATATGTAACAAAATTTATCAAAATACCAATTTCAAACATGTTTTATGTACATTTAGCAAATTCACAGTGTTGTGCAACTAGCACTGCTACCTCCAAATGGAAACCTAATATCCACAGGGAATCACTCCCTTGACTACCATTTCATTTGTTTTGCTTTTATTTTTGTGGTACTAGGGTAATTTGTTTTGTTTTGTATTGTTTTGTTTTTTAGGCAGGGCCTTGCTATGTAGCCCAGGCTGGCCTCTAACTCACATCAATCCTCCTGCCTCAGCTTCCTGAATGCTGGGATTACAGGCATGCACTACTATGCCCAGGGGATACTAGGGATTGAACCCAGGTGCTGGTGCATGTTAGACAAGTGCTCAACCACTGAGCTGTGCCTCTGGCTCTGTGAAGTTTTTGGGTTTTTTTTTTTCTTTTCTTTTCTTTCTTTCTTTTTTTTTTTTTTTTTTTTTTTGAGACAAAGTCTGGCCACATTGCTCAAGTTGGCCTCAAACTCCTGGCCTCAGACTCCAGAATAATTAGGTAGCATTGAGTAGCATGTGCCACCATGCCCACCTTTTGACTTTTGTTGCTGTTGTTGTTTGTTTGCTTTTGGTAGTACTGGGGATTAAAATCAGGACCGTCATACTGAACTACATCCCCAGCACTTTTTATGAGACAGGGTTTCACTAAGTTGCCCAGGCTGGACTCAAACTTGCAATGCTCCTGCCTCAGCCTCCTGGGCATGTGCTACCACACCTGGCTTTACCATTGTTTTTGTTTTGGGTTTTTTTTGTCTTTTTGAGACACGGTTTCATTATGTAATTCAGGTTGGCCTTGAACTCACTTTGTAGCCCAGACTGGTTTCTAACTTGCAATGATCCTACAGCCTCATCCTCCGAGTGCTAGGATTACAGGTATGTGCCACCACACTCGGCTGGACCATCTGTCTTTTTTTTTTTTTTTTTTTTTGGTACTGGGGATCGAACTTATGACCGCATGCTTACAAGGCAGTCTCTTATGCCATTGAGCTAAATCCCCAGCCCTGGACCATCTGTCTTAAAAGCTCAAAATTAACAGGTTGATAATTAGACCAGACACAAGCAGCTGTCTGAAAGACAGAAGCTGGGTATGGTGGTGTATGTATGCAACCCTCGCACTCTTAGGAGGCTGAAGGAGGAGGACTGAAAGTTCAAGAGCAGCCTCGGCAACTGAGTGACTTACTGAGATACTGTTTTGAAATAAAAACTAAAAACAGCCAGGTATAGTGGCACATATCTGGAATCCCAGCACTCAGAAAGTGGAGGCAGAGGGATCACTGTCAATTTGAGGCTAGCCAGGGCTACAGAGTGAATTCAAGGCCAGACTGAACTATGTAGCAAGAACTATGTAGCAATTTTTTTGTTTCAAAAAAAAATCATTCCAAAAAAAAAAATAAATAAAAAAATTAAAAAAAATCATTTCTCCCAAAAATTTAATGTTAAAAATGTTAAAGAAATAAACAAAACAGAACAAACAAATAAAAAACTACAAGGACTGGAGATGGAGTTCATTGTAAAGTCCCTGGGTTCAATTCCCAGTACCATCAAAAACCCCAAAACAAACCCCCCAACAAGGCCCATAAACCAGGTAGGTTCTGAAGCTGTGGGGGCAGAATCCTTTGGTGACCAAGATGATACTAAAAAGGGGCTACTTACCGCTAGAGTGCACAGGCCAGGTCTTTTTAGCTGGAACATCCTCAAAGGTCAGGGACTCCTGTAATGACAGTAGGGCCTTTGGGTGAATGAATGAGGCATGAGGCACTGGGGCCTGACTGGACTAATTAAAGAAGACAAAGCAGTTGGCACAGTGGGACATGCCCGAAATCCTGGCACTTGGAAGGCTGAGGTAAGAGGATCACAATTTCAAGTGATACCCGAGCAATTTAGTGAGAATCTGTCTCAAAATCAAAAGGTGGTAGAAGGGGACTGGGGATGTAGGTCTACAAAAGCTTGGCTTTAATCCCCAGTACCAAAGAGCAGGGGGAAGTAGCACAAGTCAGGAAAGTTTCTGGGCTTGAGAAGGACCCAAGGGGATGAGCAGGTGATGAGCCCAGCTTACCAGCACAGCAGCCAGCTCCTGATCACGGGAATACTCCTCAGACCACACTGAGGGGCCCTGGAGGGCTAGCAGCATTAGGGGAGGAAGAAAGCACGGTTAAAACTCTGCCTACTAAGTGGCTCCAAGGACATGTCCTCCATCTCGCATGCCCATGAAGCCATCCCAGCTCCCTCCCATCCTGGTCCCTTCTGCCCTTATCCATGCATCTACACATTTAGTCCTCCTGTCTGGGCACCAGCTCCTCACTGCTTTCTTGCAGGATCTGGAGTGTCCCCTGGGGTCCTGGGCTCAGTGACTGCCGGGAACTGGGGGCAGGTGTCCACTCTGTGGGCTCGGCAGGTCTGGCAGGCCGTGGCTGAGATGGGGGTGCTTCTTCATTCAATGGTAGCAGGACTGGGGGTTCTTCCTTTTTGGGACTGTAGCTGGGAACCTGGGAAGGGACCCTCTGTTCCTCCAAGATGATGTCTGTACGGGGACAATTCTTGCTGGCACTGAAACTAAAATCCTGTTGAAAATACATCTGCATTAGGAGGTGACAGCCCTCCACAGGAACAGGACACAGGAGAGGGGAGAGTCACATAGCCAGGAGGGTAAGGAGATGGTGGGTAGAAAAAAGTGAGGTTTGCAGAGATTTCTTCTGGGGGTGATCAGTCCCTCTCCATGCCCCTCTCACCAGTGGCCCCGCATGGCTGGTATCCCCGGGCACACCCTCCAGCAGCAGCACCACCTCCTCTCCATCCCGGAGTGGCTGCCCCTGTAGGCGGCCCAGCAGGTGCTGGGGCAACACACTCAGAAACTGCTCCAGCACCAGCAGCTCCAGGATCTGCTCCTTGGTGTGTAGAGCTGGCTGCAGCCAGTGACCACAGAGTTCCCGCAGACGACTCAGGGATGCCCTCGGCCCCATGTCCTCCTTATACTGGAAGCATCTGAACAGCTGGTGGGCCACCTCAGGCCTCGGCCGCCTGACGCCTGTGAGGCCAGCAGCCTCTTCCTCCTCCAGCTTGACAGCTCCGAGCTGCTCTTGCCCCAGGGCAGCTGGCACTGGCTCTGCCAGCATCCTTCACAGCAGTACAACACCTCCCACAGCTGGGCCTGCTAAGGTTTCTCTCGTTGTCTCCTCTCACACCTGTGGAGCCAAAGACCCTGGGTTAGGATCTGCTGCAGGGAAGCTGACCTGACCTGGATCATCAAGATGCTCATCAGGACTGGGATACAGCTCAGTGGCACAGTGCCAGCCTGGCAAGCACAAAGACCTGAGTTCAATTCCCAGTACCAAAGGAAAAAAAAAAAAGGCTCATCAGATGATGCATGCCTGTAATCCTAACAATCTGAGAAACTGAGGTGACAGGATTGCATTAGTAATACCCTGCCTCAAAATAAAATAAGGGCTGGCAATGTAGCTTAGTGAAATGGCCTTGGACTCAAACCCCAGTTCTACTACCTCCCTCAAAAAACCTTCCCTAGAGGAATCCTTTCTCCCATGATCACATGATGGCTCATGAGAGTAGGGCAGAGAAACCAGGCAGTTCTCTGTGATCATCCCATCCTATAGTCCATCAAGACTTTACATCTCTTTGCCTCAGTGATTAAAAGGAGCATACTCTAGAGAGGAACAGCCTGCTTTTCCCCTCTTCCCACACACATAGTACTATGGAAGACAGGTCCTCCATTCTAATCCAGGCCCATCCATAGGGTGGGAAATAAGGAACAAGTCAAACCACTGCTTGAACAAGCAATTCAACAGATATCTCAAAAGACTTTAGCAAACAGCACTGGGTTCCTCAGTGTGTCATAGAAATAAGTGCCTGTAGAAGGCACAGTTCTACAGAAGGCTAAAGAGCTGTTCCTATCAAGATGTAATCCTAGATTAAATTCAGATGAATGTTTGCTTTGGTTTGGTTTGGTTTTTTGAGACAGGATCTTCAGCCTCCCATGTGTAGGGATTAAGGGTATGCACCACCAGGTTCTACTACAGATGTATGTATTTTTGAAAAACTCTCAAAGACAGTCTAAGGTCAGGTGGGGAGAAATGAATGTGAATGGGATAGATTGTAAATTTGTTAGACAGGATGCTAGCCTTGTGAATATACTCAGTGGTTCTTTTTTGGTACCAGGAATTGACCTCACACTTGCCAGGAAGGTGCTGTGTTGTTGAGATACAGCCCTGGTCCTTTGGTGTTTCTATTAGAAGATGCTGTAGTAGAGTGTGGTGACATATACTGCCTGTAATCCCCATACTCTGGGAGGCTGAGGCAGGAGAATGACAAGTTTGAGGCCTGCCTGGGCAACTTTATACTGTCTCAAAATAAAAAAATAAAAAAGGACTAGAGAATAGTTTAGTGTGAAGTTCCTGACTTCATTTGATCTTCAGTTTAAAAAAAGAAAAAGATGGGGCTGGGGATTTAGCTCAGCAGGATAAGCACTTGCCTTGCAAGTGTGCAGTCATGAGTTCAATCCTCGGTACCCCAAAAAAATAAAAAATAAAAAGTAAAAAAAAATTAAAAAGAAAGCTACAAGGTTCAGCCATGGTTATAGGCTGATGAGTCTATTAACCTGCTCTTTCAATTTCTCTGGATGTTTGAGCACTTTCAAAGTGGAGGAAAGTTTATGTCAGTATTATTTCCTTGACCAAGCATCTGGACCCTCGCTTTATGGCTCAGGTGTCCCTCAATGGTCAAGGCCAAGGCCACTCAGCTGAGCCGGACAGGCTGAGATCAGTGGTTCTCAATCCCAGCCCCAGAAGCTCAGGCCAGCTGTAAAATGGGTGTTACAGGAAGGAGAGCTTGAGACAGGGACCTGGGCTGAAAGGATGGTATTTCATGTGGGAGGACTGGTTGGCTGAGCTTGATAGGTAAACCCTGAAGGCAGGAGGACCCCTAGAGGGTGTGCCTTGGAGCCACTGCAATCCCCCAGTCCTGGATGTTCCTTCCTCCCTTCATCACCCCTCTCTGCTGTATTCACTCCGACTTGGTCGGGCTAGCAATGGAAATGGTGTCTCTAACGGGCCGCTTGGGGGCACTGATTCCACAGAACCGGCCCCCAGCCCCCATCCCTGTGGGACTATTTCCTTTTTGGGGCGGCTAAGAGCTGTCAAAGAAGACTGGCCCAAATTCAGTTCCACGCACAGAGGAAGCAATCCAGTCCTTCAGCACCCTCCAGGAGGATCAAGCTTCTCAGAACAGGCTGTTGTTACCTCTCCCAGCCATTCCCATCCTCCCAAACCCCATGGGCATCCCCAGCCTCCAGCATTGCTCCCTACCCGCTAACAGCACAGACCAGAGCCCCACAATCATAGCAGCACTTGGTAGGGTACATCAGTGCCAGTCAAACACTAGTTATTGTTTTCATGGGCACTGCATATAATACCGGTAATGTGATCATCTAAGGACACTCAGGCTATGAGGTACCAACACTGCCAGAGGAAAACCAGCTTCAGGCATAGAGTTGGAAGAGATCAGCCTAGTCAAGAGTTTGGGGAGTCTCCTTTACACGGGACTGAGGGCAGCGTGCATGTATAATCTCAGCACTCAGGAGGCTGAGGCAAAAGGATCACCGTGATTCAGAACCAGGTTGAGCTACATAGTGAGTTCAAGGTCAGCATGAACTACATAGTGAGATGCTCTCTCTCTCAAAAAAAAAAAAAAAAAAAAAGAATATAAGTAAATTTGTGACCAGTCTGAGCAATTTTTAAAAATATTAATTAACTTTCAGACAGGGTGTCACTATACAGTTTAGACCATCTTTTAACTCTCTGTGTAGCTCAGGTTGGCCTCAAACTCAGAGTGATCCTCCTGCCTCAATCCACCAAGTGCTGAGATTACAGTAGTGCCCCACCACACCAGCATTTTGTTTGTTTGTTTGTTTGTTCGTTTTGTACCAGGGATTGAACTCACAACCTAGTGCTTACCAGGCAGGCATTGTGTCACTGAGCTGTATTTCTGGTTCCTTATTTATTTTATCTTATATTTATTTATTTTTTGAGACAGGGTCTCACTATATAGTACAGGCTGACCTTGAAGTCACAGCGATCCTTCTGCCTCAGCTTCCTGAGTGCTGAGATTACAGGTGTGTGACTACACCAGGCAAGCCTGGGCAATTGAGACTTAGGGAGACAATAAGAAAATTAAGAAAACTAAAAAGATTTGAGATGTAGCTCAGTAAGAAAGCCCTGTGTTCAGTCCCAAGTACTGACAAAAATGAAACAAAACAAAATAAAGCAAAACAAAACAGAGGGCTGGGGATTTAGCTCAGCAGCATAAGCGCCTGCCTGGCAAACATGAAGTTGTGAGTTCAATCCCTGGTACCAAAAAAAAAAAACAAAACCCATGTTCTCAGGTGGTGTGAACAGAGTGGGAGATGGTAGGGAACACAGGAAACCTGGACTTTAAGCATGGAAAAAAAGAGAAAAGGGAAAAAGAGGGATTTGACACTGAAACTAGGAGCCAGGCCCCATCTCTCCTCCACCTCCACCTCACAAACACAGCCTGGGCTCTTGGCTGCACTTTCATACCACATTCCTTGGGGTTTTCCCTATTGCAGTCCTTCCTTCGCCCCCATTGGTGCCTCCCTCTGGAGCCCCACAACACATCACCTGTCAGTGGCTGGGGCAAAATCCCAGTTAAGTGTTTCTTTCCCCTGGCCTTCCAATAGGCACTCTTTCTAGTTGAGTAAGTATTTGTTCAGCCCTAGAAGGGACTTCAATATCTGTTAGTAGATAGAAGGAAAGAGCAATAATGCCTACCTCAGAGATTGAGTTGAGGAACATATGAACAATGTCTAGGGCAGAGACCCTTGATAAATGTGCGAGAAAAAATTTTTTTTGCATGTAGTAGACACGCAAAACATCTAGAGTCAATCCCTTTCTACTTTCCCTTTCTTTCCTTTCTCCCTCCCCCAATCCCTTCCAGCACTCACTTTCAACAACAGCAGGCAGGCGTCTCTGGAGACCTGCTGGGGCACCACCCAGAGACCTGTTTCATCACACTCCAGCCAGGGCACTACATCATAATTTCTTTATCTGACAAGTGCAAAGACCAAGGATAGCTTGCTCATGGTCACACTAGGTATAGCCAAGATTGGCTGTGAGAGTGTAATTCTAGACCCCATAAATCTCTGGAACAGAGAGAACCCGATTCCCTCTGGGGCTTTGTGATTTTCCTAGCTAGAATATCACAGCAGGACTCAAAGAAGTAAGAGGATTCCAAATTCCAGCCTTTATGCCCGGCCACACGGGGTGGCCGGAATCTCCCTCCAGGTGAGGCTTCCCCAAAACGTTTCCAAGAAATGGAATTCAAGCAAGTTGGCCAGTCCCTCCCCCAAGTCTCCAAGACAAAGGCTCTATTAATATGCATATCTGTAGGGGGTCAGCTAGGTTGGGGGCAGGAGAGCTCTTCAGCCACCATCTAAAGTCTGACCAGCCTAATTTGGGACATGTGGAGAAGCAGAGCTGCGCTCCAGTAGAGGTCCTCCGATGAGACCCACACTGACAACTCAGAGCCTACAGCCAGAGGGCGAAGGGTGGGAGGCTGCTGGGAATGTCCCTTCCTCTGCTCACACTGCTGCAGGTGTCCCATTGGCTCCTCTTTGTTGATCACGCTTCCCTTCAACAGGGCTCAGTGAATGAGGCCAGCTGCTTCACCTGGGGACACATGGAGCCTGCCTCCTTATCACAGGACATCCTGGAACCCTCCCTGCTGCCCCCATCGCTGAAGACCACGGAGCTGGCTAACTCCCCAGCACAAGCACTCCCCCCCCCATTCTCCCAAGACTATTCCAGCCCCCACCCCCAACGAGGCCTGGAATCCCCCTGTCCCCATGCTGCTGTGAGCCTACATCACAGGCCTCCAACTCACCACTCCGGTTCCCACTACAGAGGCAGAAATGGTAGGGGGTTCTCTGAGGGCTCCAGGACCAGAGCCAGTTTCCACCAGCCTAGGGAAGGTCTCACAAGAAATGGGACAGGAAGTTCCCGGCTCCAGTCCCATTCAGGTGATGAAAGAGCTTCCTAAAAGTTAACCCTTGCTTCTCAGTTCGGGATGAGGTGGGAAGAGGGCGGGGCCAGTGAAATAAAGACAAAAAACCCGATGAATCTCGATTCCGACTCTGCAGTGCCTAAAGTGCAAGTTTAACTACCTCTCCCAGCCACTATTCCCTCCACCCATGAGGATGGGCCCGAGTCCCATGGAGGTCTAAAAGACTGTACCTTTCTTTTGGGACTAGAGCTGTCCAAGGCTAGCCTGGACTATAGTGAGGCCCTGACACAAAAATAAATACATAGGGCTGGGGATTTAGCTCAGTGGCTTAAGCGCCTACCTGGCAAGCGTGAGGTCATGAGTTCGATCCCCGGTACCAAAAACAAATAAATAAATAAATACACACATAAATTACACCTGAAACCCAGCACTGGGGAGGCCAAGGCAGGAAGATAGTGAATTTGAGGCCACCCTGCGTCACATAGTGGGCCACTACAAAAACAAAACTAAGTAAATAAAATGTCTGCCGTGTGCCAACTTCCGTGCTAGTCTTTTCGTTCATGTGACAAATTTTTGATAAGGGTGTTCGGTGTACCTGGCCCTCAAGCTGAACAAAATGTGCGAGGTTCTATCCTCGGGGCTTTTGGTCCGGGGCACAGGCAACCAGTCAAAGTGCCCAAAAAAAGGTCAGGAAATGAGTGTGGGGCTGGACTACATCGTCACCTAAGGTTCCCCAGAATCCTTCCTATGGGCCCCCCTTCCCTACCGTACTGAGGATGAACCCAAGACCTTCACCCTGAGCCACATCCCCGCCCTTTTTATTTTGAGACGGGGTCTCGCTAAGTGGCTAAACTGTCCAGGCTGGGTTTGAACTTTCCATCTTCCTGCTTCAGCCTTTCAGAGTGCTGGGATTACAGGCGTGAGCCATCCTGTCCTGCTCTCGCACGTGCCTTGTCTCAGCTCCACGGTGGGACAGCGGTAGCTCGCAGGGAGAGAAGCGACCTCCCCAAAGGCAGCGTCGCCAGCTCAAAGCCAACCCCTTCGGCCACAACCCAGAGGTCGCTTCCCTCAGAGACGCAGTGTCTCCGCGCGCCCAGCACCCCAGGGCACGCCCGACCGCCCCACCTGTCCTGGGGAACCCGGGCCACCCGCTTAGTGCCGCAGGCTCAGGACCGCTGTCCCTCGGCCGAGAGCCCCCTATCCCAGTCTCCCCAAGCTCCGGTGCCGAGTCCGCGTTTTCCTGCACACACCGGCACCGGCACTGGAATTCTACTGGCGTTGGCTTTCCTGGACCCCCCCGCTCGCCGCGCGCTCGGCTCAGTCTCCCGGCTGCCCGGCCTCACGTACGGACCACAGGGAAGGCCCCAGGCTTCCGCCGCCCTGAGCACCGCGCGCCGGAACAAGCCCCGCCCCAGAAGCCCGCAGGCTGGAGTCGCGCCTGGCTGTGGGCTCCTCCGCGGAAAATCCCTGACCTCCGCTGACGCCCCACACAGGGAGTGGGGAGAGAGCAAGAGGCCTTGGAGACAGGTGGTAGGGGCCTCACTCCCGCTGCTCCGCGACCTGGGCTGAGCTCGCACCCGCGCACTCCTACACGTCAGCTCCGAACCTGGCCTGCCCCTCCCACCAGGGCTATCCCGGGAGCCCTGGGCGGTACCTGACTCTTTGTGAAGACGTGATTGGGGACGACTCAGAGGACGTGGCCTCTGGATAAAGGACCTACTAGGTGGTCTCGGTGTCTTTGGCCTGGAGCATCCGGACTTGAGAGCCCGGGAGGCTGCTGGGATTGCAGTCAGAGGGGTCGAGGTTAGCTATAAACATGGACTTCAGACTCCTAAGTGTCACCTTTCCTCGGCATTGTGTCGGAAGAGCAGAGGCCAACTCCACTCAACCACAACAATAGCATCCACGCAGAAAGGCAATGCAAGACCCACGCTAGCCACGCTGGCATCTTTTTTCCCTAAATCTCCACCTGGTCTTCAGCTACCGTCCTCTGACTGCACTGCCGCTCTTTCGTTCATTAATCTTGCAATTAAGTTACCACCTAATCCATGTCAATTAAGTTACCACCTAATCCGTGTCAGGGGTGCTGAGAGACAGCACACCAAAGCTTCCTTCCAAGGGTTATATTTCTGGCCTGGAAGTACTTAGAGTAAAATTATTTTAAATTCTTCCTGATCTTTGAAAACGCACAGCCCTGGGGCTAGGGAAATAGCTAGGCTACTATGCTGTCTCCTAAAACCATAGATACAAATTCTTGTGAAGTTGCTGGACTGTCTCATCTCCACTCACTAAGGAAAGACTTACTATAAATCCAAATATTTATGGTATATTTCAACCCTAAAGTTATCTTGAAAACACAAACTATTCAAGTTACCTATGATTATCTTGGGCGGAGGGAGTGGTTGGTATATTTAAGAAAAACATGAAAACCCAATTTACCATTTGTTATTTGGTGTTGGGGACCCAATCTTGGACTTTTTGCATGCTGGACAAGTGCTGTACCACTGAGCTGCATATTCAGCCTGATATTTATTTATTAAATGTGAAAAAACTTTTTATCAGTACATATTTGCAATTCAGCTCTGTGGTGGCGCACACCTGTAATCCCAGCACTCAGGAGGCTGAGGCAAGAGGAGTGCCATGAGTCCAAGGCCAGTCAGAACTAAATAGAGAGACTGTCTCAAAAAACCCCAAAAAACAGTGTTTACATTCAGCCTGGGGATTTGATACTTATACATATCACATCTTGATCATTTTTACTTCCATATAGTCCCTTTCTCTTTTTGCCTTCTTTCTTCCTCCTTTCCCATATTTCCTTCTCATAAATGTGAAAATGTTTGATGCATACCTGTAATTCCAGCACTTGGGAACCTGAAGCAGGAAGATCTCTGAAAAGTTGAGGGTAGATGTAACTAAGTGTGGAATCCCGGTATTCATTTGGGTTATTGTTTGTTTTTTGGTACCAGGGATTGAACTCACAACCCAGTGCTTGTCAGGGAGGTGCTAGTGTCACTGAGCTAAATCCCCAGCCCAATGCCCTATATTCAATTCCCAATACCAAACACATACAAAACACATAGAAATTCTGACTAATGAAGTCCTCATTTTTCCTCTGTCCTCTACAGAGACTGCAATTAAAAAACAAGTTTTCAATTCCCATAGGTTTTTTCTGTTAGTAATTAGACAACAGAAAAAAAAAAAAAAGGAACGATAGGAAAGTGGGTTGCTGAGGACTCCACAGAGGAAGTTTTATAGAGTAAAATCACAAGGTGGATACAAAATCATGAAGTGATACAACACATGTCAAAACTCTGATCAACCAATAAGATTGCAAGTACAGCCACCTAGATAATATTGATCCAATTGATCCAATGAGGGAGCAGGTTGCATGGCAAGTGTACATGGAAAGAACCAGGATCTTTTTACTAAGGGATGAGTGAGGAGGTCCTGATGTCTGCCTAGACTCTATTGAACTAGGTGACACCAATTGTAGTGTAATCTTCAATTTATGGCTTACCCCTAGGGAGGCAGAAGGGCTGGTCATTCCACCTATAGTGAGGCCTGGCCTTCAATAGATGTCCTCCAATTGCAGTTGTAATGTGTTCTCATCCTCTGCACTACCTCAAGGATCTACCCTGACTGCCTATAATATTTCTACCTAACTTAGCTATTATATAACAGAGGAGTTGAGTGAGTCACTCCCTTCCCCTATCTAACCCTAAATAGTACTTCATTGTTATTCCTGCTTCCATTGTCCTAAAAGAGGTACAAAATGAAGTAAGAAATGCCTAAGAGGTCACCTTGCCCTAGGCAACAGAGCACTGGCCCCAAAGGAGATGCAGTGGGGAGCACCTAAAGCCAGAAATTTCTGCTTTTAGATTCTGAACACCTCTTTCTCTTTTTCCCTATTGTTCCTTTCTTGTTATCAACAATGAACATGACTCCTACCATTTGCCACTGGGTGTGTGCTTGGCCATTCTTTCCTCATCATCCATAAGAACCTAGACTACTACTGGCCCATTCAACCTTAACATCTGGCCAGCCAAGCCAGGAGGACTTTACCAAACCTCAGGAGATCTCACTGGACAATGAAGCAAGGAACTTTATTGCACAGCGACCCAGAGACCTCACCAGATATCTAAAACATCAGCAGCCCAGAGACCTTTGGAGACCTCAGCAGAAGTGAGAACCAACAACCTAGCCAGCAAGGAAGGTAACTCCCCACTCCCTCATAAGACCCTGTCTCTTCGCTTTCTGGGCAAAGCATGGACTCCGAGAGAGGCAAACCAGTCTCTGCATGGAATAGGTTAAATTGTAGGGCAAAATTCTTCTGTCCTTATGAGGTCTGGAGGACCCATGGCCATCTGTTGGGCTGATATCCTGTTTTGACCCACACAGTCTGTCTTGGAGGCTGTGACAAAGGCCTCAGTGGGGATAGGTAGGAGCCCAGGAGCAGGGGAGAAGCCTTCCCACTCCAGGTGAGTGCTTTGGCGCAGTCCTACCTGCAACTGGTGACCAGGAGATCAAGCCTCAGCTGTTTGTTTAGTTGATGGTTCTGGATAATTCAAAAGACAAGTGAAAAAACAAACAAACAAACAAACAAAGTTAAGAGGTACCATATCTTCCTGCATGGGAAGAGAAAAATTTCTCCCTCTAACCTCCTGCCACTGCTTCTGCATGTGCCAGCCTATGGCCCGAGCCAGAAGATAGCAGACTAACTGAATTTTCTCCTCTGGATCCTGAAACCCCACTTACAGCAGTCACTCCTTGGGGTGATTTGCTAATACTGATTTGTTCTCCTTTTTACTCATTGTGATAACTGTGGCTTTAAGTTTATGCTGCTGTCTTAAAGCATATAAACTGTTTTTGTTGAGTGAATTTACATAGTACCTGACTTTAATATTGAGATTTTGTCACCTCAAAACTATATCTGCTTTGTGGCTTGATCTAGCAAGTTGTTTTCTCTAGAGTTGGGTCTTACTCACATTTTAGTTGGCTAAGGGCATCCAGCCATTAAGGCATCCCAGTTCAGGGATCTTCAACTAAAAGATGAGTTTTCTGAGGATCCTGACAAGGTTGCTGACAGTTTCCAAACCCTAGCAATGACTTTTGATCTTACCTGGTGATATACCCAATTCATCCTTATCTTTATTTGCAGAGCAGTAGAAAAGAAAAGGATTATAAAGGTGCAAAGCAGGCCAATGATGAAGCCTTTGCAGATTTACCCTCTGATAACTAGCTGACTATTGCATTATTTGGGTCCAAGAAAAACCTGGGTGGAAGTACAACACAGGAGGTGGAGAAGTCAAACGAAAGTTATACATAAAGGCCATTTTAGCTGGTATGCCACAAGAGATGCCCAATCCTGTGAACTATGATAAACTCAGGTCTATTAGAGCCCCATTGAGAACTCATTTGCTTTTCAGCTTTGGCTTGGAGAGGGCCTTTGTAAATATACTACTTTAGACTTTGAGTCTAGAGAAGGTTAGATTATTCTTTCTTTCTTTCTTTCTTTCTTTCTTTCTTTCTTTCTTTCTTTCATTTTCTTTTTTTTTTTTTAACTAGGAATCAAACCCAGAGCCTCGTGCTTGCCAGGCAATTGCTAACCTAAGGCAGTACTTTATTAGTCAATCAGCTCCAGATATTAGGAAAAAGCTCCAAAACCAGAGAGCTTCAAGTGCTAGAAACAGGGCACCAGGCAAAGGAATGGCCTGGGAAGCCATCTGGCCCATTGGGACTGTCAGAACATGGAAAAAGACTTTTGGCATTGGAAGGATGAGGTCATCCCTCACCATGGTGGTCAGGGAAGAAGCCTACCCAATGAGTGGTGATGGCACCCAGGGCAATCTGCAAGGCTCCCGTACAAGAATATCATAATTCATTCACTGGTACCTCAGGTAGCTTTAGGTGTACTGGGCAAACAAATTATATTCCTCTGTGGTACCAGCTTGACTTATTTTATTCTAGTTTCTTTTTGTAGTGAGCGTTCATCCTACTTTAAAGTTGTGCACCTTGAAAGAGTTAACCAGTAGCTTTCTTTACCCCTATTCTATACCTATACTGCTGTTAGGATTTCCTTTTCCAAGCTGCCTTTATGGTAACACTGCAGTGCCCCATACCAATAATTGGAAGAAATATGCTCTTCCTACTCAGGGCTGTTCTGATACTCTATCCTCTGGCAACCTGCGTCCTAGTTGCTAGGGACCCAGCCAGCCTGATCATATGAGCCTGATGTCTCTGCCAAGAGTAGATCCTCAAGCTTGCTATGACACATTCCTCCCCCATGTCAAGGCCACTCCAGTAGTCATTCAGCTAAAGGACCCTAATTTATATCCTCACAAAAGATAGTATTTCCAGGACTGGGGATGGAGATCAGCAGCACAAGCACCTGCATAGGAAGCACAAGGTCTTGAGTTCAATTCCCAGTACAAAAAATAAAAAACCAAAAATACCCCAAACCATAATATTTCCTTAAGAAAAAAGCTACATTAGGGTTAAAGCTGATTATTGAAAAGTTTTTGACCACAGGATTACTGCTGGTACCATGGCAGTCCCTGTGCAATAGCCAAGCCATCAAAAAATTATTGCTTAGTGTAAGATTTTTTTTTTTTGTATCAGGGATCAAACTTACAACCTTGTGCTTGCCAGGCAGGCACTTATGCAGCTAAGCTAAATCCCTAGTCCTCTAGTGTAAGATGTTGCAAACTTGTTAACCACTTCTTTTGCCATTATTATACTGGAAACAGTGGGATTCATCTCTCCAGAGTAAAAGCCCAAGCCTATGGAGACACCAGAGAACAAAGAAGAAGGATCACCTCAAGTTTCTTTTCATGAAAAATAAAACAAAACAAAACAGCAACCACTCTGGTAAACCAGGTAAATAAAACAGTTTGGGGGCCAGGGATTTAGCTCAGTGGCTCAAGCACTTGCCTGGTAAGTGCAAGATTGAGGGTTTGACCTCCTTTTTATCTCCAAATAAAAAGCAAACAAACAAACAAAACAGTTTGCTCCCTCTAATTTAAACTGTGTGAGCAGTCTCATTACTGTCTTGTTTACTACACTTAAGGTCCCTGTTCCAAATTATAACATGACATCTTTGCGGTTTTTTCTGTTTTTTGGGGGGAGGGATCACCCTCAATTATTCAAAAACTACTTTGAGGTAGGCTTGCTGGCACATATCTATGATCTCAGCACTCAGGAGACTGAGGTATGAGGATCACTGCAAGTTGAAGGCCAACCTGGGCTATGCATTAAATTCAAAGCCTTCCTGAACTACATAGCAAGACCCTCTCTTTTTAAAAAATGCCTTTAATAGAGTAATAAACAGTGAATATCTACATAACGTCTTAAAGCTAATTGCATCTTTCTTTTGTTATGAACAGCCACCTAAGAACTTACCACCTAAGACAGCCTAGACAAATTTGCCCAGGATACTGCCTTCTTTCAAGACCAGGTAGGCCCACTAACAGCAGTGGCCAGACAATGTCAGAGGGGAGTAGATCTCCTAACTGCTAAAATAAAGGACCTATGTTTGTCCCTAAAAGAAGAATGCTCTTCCTGTGTCAATAGGTCTAAACAGTAAGAAACATGACACAAAAATTGACTGCTTCCAAGATCTGTGAGAAACTGAGTCATAGATTCACATATCTGAAATTGGAGGTCTTGGTTACTGTCTTGAACGTGGCCTTTATTAATACTTCTCATAGCCTTACAATAGATCTTACATACTTAATCTCTTAGTCAAATTTGCTTCTTCTTGCTTGACAGTCATCAAAACTACTGGTGATGACCATAACTCAAGATCAAACCTGCTTCCATGTCTACAGTTTACCAAAAAATCTTTGGACGGAGCTGGGTATGGTAGTGCACACCTGTAATCCCAGCACTTGGGAGGTTGAGGCAGGGAAATAGTTGGGAGTTCAAGACCAGCCTGGACTACAAAGTGAGCTCAAGGCCAGTCTCAACTGCATAGTGAGACCCTGTTTCAAAAAGAGCAAAAAAAAAAAAAAAAAATTTTTTTTTTTGAGAAAGGGCTCAGCTCCCTTGAACTCAGATCAGTCAGGATGAGAGTCCCTTGGTCTCCATATAGGTAGGGCCAATGCCCCTATTCAGCAGGAAGTAGCTACTGAAGACAGAACTTCCTCCTTCAACTCCCCTCAAAGAATTTTGGGGACCTGGGCTCCTAGTGGGGGGATAGCACAGTTAGAAACAAAGTGAGTCACTCCCTTTTCCTCAACTAACCCTAAACAAACTTAATGATTATTCTTGTGTCCATCATGTTAAGGGAGGTACAAAATGAAATAAACACCTAGGAGATTACCATGCCCTTGCTGGTGTGCAAGGGAGATGCAGAGAGAGGTGCCTAAAGCCAGAGGTTTCTGGCCTTAAAATTCTGAAGGTTTGAGTTTTTGTCCCTCTTCTCTCTTTACCTGTTGCTCTGCAACTTTTCCCATGATCGTCAATAAACATTGCTACTTACTACTTACCACTGGGTGCATGTTTTGCAATTCTTTCCCCATCATATACAAGAACCTGAATGATTATTGGCCCATAAACTATAACAGGAGGACACCATAGTTTTTTTTTTTTGTTTGTTTTTTTTTTTTTTTTTAGGACACCATAGTTGATTCTGCTAAAAAGGGGCTGAGCTTTGGCCAGTCATCTCCTGTTTGGAAACTACTTTTGCCTCTTCAGTAGTATATGGTCCTTGATCTACCTCCTAGGTGTAATGAGGATGGCAGAGATGGTTACAGCTCTTGAAGATTAAGTATGTGCATCCACTGCAGTGGGAAGTTGGAGAGA
>PVJX010027023.1:0-25256 GCA_004027295.1 Dolichotis patagonum | reverse complement strand
CAGACCAGACTTCTCTGTGGAGCAAAATTCCCACCTCTGTGTCTTTCTTACATCACTGTTCCTCTTCGAATGCCCTTCTAAACTTTTGCAGCTTATTTCATGTCCCCCTCCTCTGTGTAACTTTCCCTGAGCACCTTTGTATGCAGCAGTTTTGGGTGCCTTGAAGCACCTTTGGGAACCATCTGGTGATGACTGGAGGGCCCTGATTTTGCACTTTTTGTTTCCACATATCCTGTCTTTCCAAACTGATTGCAAAACTCAAGGACAAGGACAATGTCTTTTTGTTTCTGCTTAAAACACACAACTTTATTGATGACATAAATATAAAATCTAAAATGTATAAACATAAGTCCACACAAAGGACCAAAGATTACCTTGCTTATGAAGAATCAGGTCAGTTTTGCTCATGAAGCATACTAAAAATATCTCAATCCAGACAAGATAAATATTGACATGTATTTTTAGTACAAGTTTGAATTCATTGGTGTTCATAAAATGGTTCATTTATGGACCATCATACATTAACATCAGTTTTGATGTTATAATGCAGTTTACAATGTGCACCACTTCCAGGCTGCAAAACCAAAATATTATTCACATTTATTAAGGAACATAAAATTAATCAGAGTTTATTTATTAATATCTCAACTCTTTCTTTCACCTCTGGGTCATTGCATTCTGCCGCTAAGGCTCGAAGTTTCTTAGCACAGGCTTTAGGTCTTTGAAATAGGAAATACAGGGAATTTTTACTGAATTTGTCCTGGGTAAATGCTTTTGCTCTTCTTTTAAAATGGTAATTTATATTCTCAAATAATGAGAGAGCATTAAGAATATTCTCTTTTGTCTCTTTCTTGCTAAAAATGTTAATCAGAGATGTTGGTGCATTGGCAATGAGCAAATCTTTTGTCATAGATGGATTTTTAGAGAAATTCACAAGCATGCCCAAAACATGGTCTTTAGTTTCTCCACTTCCCACTGTTAACAAACGAAGAAATTCTGAAATGTAATTTGTAACCATATGTTGATATTCACTAGTTATAGTCAAGTGTCTTATCAATCTTAGTCCAGCCAGTTGTACATTTGAGTTCAAAGGATAGGTAACAGTATCTTCACATACTTGGTTTAAGTATGTCTTAACCTTTCTATGGTTTTCAGCAGCCACTGAGATGTTATTCAGTGCATTTAAAGCCTTCTGCCTAACACTTGGATAGGGATTATTTAACAAGCTTTCAATAACTGAAATTCCACCTACATTACGAACAACTTCGTGGGAATAAGGATAATCGACACTGTTATATAGAGCATTATTAGCTATTTCATGAACAGAAGGATCTTCTGTCATCTCAATCATGCAAATGAGTTTTTCAAGATCTCTTGGATCCATATTAGCTTCATGCTTACAACGACAGGACCAGGGCCGAACTTTCTCCCCAGCCCTGTTCTGCTGCCTGAACTCATCTTCAGCTGGGAAACTGGCCTCATTTTGGTGTGTAAACTTCCTTTCTGACCAGATCATGGCTCCATCCCACGAGCCCATTCCTGCTCCAGGGACCATAGATGGATATGTCCCACTTGACTGTGCTGACTTCCGAGCTTTAGGCTTAGGTGTAGATTTGTCCTCACTTCTGCTTTCCTTCCCAGTACAGAACCAAGACCTTATATCAACTCCATCAACAGCCTCGAACTTATCCTTGATGCTTGCCTTATCTCCAACAACATGCTCAAAATTAATGTCTTTTCCGCTCTTGGATCTGAACTCATTACTGTTTTCACTCTCAGCCCAAAACAAAGACCTTAAACTGATCTCCTCAATATCAGGGCTAGATGCTCCACTTAGTTCTTCCTCATCTGCATCCCTAGACAAAGTCCATGACCGTAGGTAAGCCTCTTCCTTGGCCCCAAGCCCAGACTCCTTAGAGGTCACGTCTCCATCCCAGGACCAAGACCCCATAATGGCATCAGCCTCAGCTCCAGCCTCAGCCCCAGCCTCAGCCCCAGCTTCAGCCCCAGCCTCAACCTCAGCTTTGGCCTCAGTCTCAGTCTCAGTCTCAGCTCCAGCCTTAGCCCCAGTCTCAGCTCCAACCTCAGCATCAGCCCCAGTCTCAGCTCCAGCTCCAGCCTCACCTCTAGCCTCAGCCTCAGCCTCAGCCTCAGCTCCAGCTTCAGCCTCGATTGCAGCTCCAGTCTCAGATCCAGACTCAGCCTTCATGCAGGAACCCATACAAGCTACTTCCTCAGATCTGATCCAGGACCCAGTACTAGCCTTGTTCTCACCTCTCAACTCAGAACTAATGGTGGTCTCTTCCTTAGACCCTGATGTGGGTTCAGTATTGGCCTCATCCTTGCCATCAGGCCTGGACACAATACCAACCTCTTCCCCTGTCCAGCACCAAGAACCTATAAAGGCCTCACTACCAGGCCCAAACCAAAATCCTTCATTGGCTTCCACCTCAGCACTGACCAGGAATCTTCCACTGGCCTGGTCCTCAGAACCCAACCTAGACCCTCCACTGGCCTCATTCCCAGGCCTAGACACAGCCCAGGATACTCCACTGGTCTGGTCCCCAGCACCAGCCCAGCCACTTCTTCCATGGGCTTGATCCTCGAATCCAGATTTGGAGCAACCAACAGCCTGATCCCCAGGCCCAACCCAAGACCCTCCACTGACCTGACTCCCAGTGCCAGCCCAAGATGTACCACTGGACTGGCCTGTGGGATCTGATCTAGATGCTCCAATAATATGGACACCAGTCCCGGCCCAGGAACCTCCTCCACTGGACTGATCCTCAGACCCTGGTCTGGACCCCCCACCAACTTGGTTCCCAGCACCAGCCCATAACCCTGCTCCACCAGCAGCCTGATCCCCAGCTACAGCCCAGGATACTCCACTGATCTGACTCCCAGTGCCAGCCCAGGACCCACCAGTAGCCTGGTTCATGGACCCTGGCCTAGAAGCTCCAACATCCTGACCGCCAGTCCCACCCCAAGACCCTCCCACATTGGTCTGACTGCCAGTATAAGCACAGAACCATCCACTAGCTTGGTCCCCTCTGCCAGGCCAGGACTCTCCATTGGACTGCTCCCTGGAGCCCAAACTAGATTCTCTACCAGACTGGTCCTCAGCAACATTAGTCCAGCATCCTCTTCCACTGGCCTGATCCTCAAACACAGGTTTTGCCCCATCACCAGCAAGATCCCCAGGCCTAGCCTGGGATTTTCCATTGGCCTGATCCACAACCCTAACCAAGAACCTTCCATTGATTTGATCTCCAGAATCTGCCCATGATCTTCCACTGGACTGATCCTCAGGCCCTGACTTGGATACTCCAGCAGCTTGGCCAAAAGCCCCAGCCCAAGAGCCTTCATCACTGGCCTGATTCTTAAAACTAGGCTTGGATCCACCATCAGAATGATCACCAGTCCCAGTCCAGGATCCTCCTGTGGCCAAGTTCCTAGTGCCAGCCCAGGATACACCACTGGACTTGTCTTCAGATCCTGGTGTAGACCCACCACTAGCCTGTTCCACAGAGCCAGCCCAAGATGCACCACTAGACTGGTCTAAAGGCTCAAGCCTTGACCCTCTACTGGCTTGGTCTGCAGTGTCAGTCCAAGACCTTCCACTGGACTGATTCTCAGGTGCTCCACTGGTCTGACCACCAGTCCCAGCCCAGGGCCTTTTCTCACTGGCCTGATCCTCAAATCGAGGTTTGGACTCGCTGCCAGATTGATCACCAGTCACAATCCAGGATCCTGCGTTGGCTTGGTCCACAGCCCCAGTCCAGTACCCAATACTAACTATATTTCCAGCCCCAGCCCAAGACACTCCACTAGCTTGGTTTTCAGCCATAGTCCAGGAACCTCCACTAGTCTGGTCCACAACCCAGGACAGTCCAGTGGCCTGGACCCCAGGCCAAGACACCTCACTAACCTGACCCACAGCCCAAGGCCCTCCAAAGGCCTGGTTCCCAGAGACAACCCAAGAGGCCCCACTGACCTGGTTCTCAGTCCCAGTCCAGGATCCTCCAATGGCCTTGTTCTCAGCCTGTACCCAGGAACCCCCAACCTTGTCCCCAGCCCATGATGCCTCACTAACCTGACTTGCAGCCCAGAGTCCTCCACTGGCCTGGTCACCAGCTCCCACCCAGGATCCAAGAGCAACCTCATTCTCAGCCCTAGCGCCAGTCCAAGACTTAATAGTGGTCTCATCACAAGTCAAAGCCCAAGAACTAACAATACCACCCTTGTCACAAGTCCCATTCCAAGACCCAATACTGGTTGCATTTTCATCATCGGGCCAGGACACACTATTCTCCCAGTCTCCATCCATGGCCTGAAACCTAAATTTGATCCACCGCTCAGCAGCAATCCAATCCTCAACACCAATCCCATTCCAATAGTAATCATGAATGTTAGGCTGAGTTTTTCTGCTGGCTTGAGCATCTGGCCCACCCTCACTCTCTGAAGCAGGTATAGCCTCAGCCTCACCTTCAGCCTCAGGCTTTGGATAGATTTTATCTTCTGCTGTAGCTTCTGACTCAGATCTGGATATAGTCTTGTCCATTACCCCAAGCAAGGCCTCATTCTGAGAACTGACCACCCCCTGTGGTTGAGCAGAGACTTTTGTACCTTTCTGGTGCCCTGCTCTAGGCACAGCACTAGAATTGCCTCTGATCTTATTCCTGGCACCAAGCAAGCCCTCATTCTGAGAACTTGTCAGAGCCTGGGGCTGAGAAGAGCTCACTATACCTGCTTCAGCCTCTGCCTTAATCACAACATCGGGACTTCCCCTGACCTTATTCCTGGCACCAAGCAAGGTCTCACATTGGGAACCACCAACAGCCTGGGACTGGGAAGAGCCCACTGTACGTGCTCCAATCTCTGCCTTAGGCACATTACAATTAACCCTGACTTTACTCCTGGCACCAAGCAAGATCTCATCCTGGGAAATGGCCACAGTCTGGGACTGGAAAGAGTCTGTCGTACCTGCCCCAACCTCTGGCTTAGACATAGCACTGGGGTTACCCTTGACTTTAGTCCTAGCACCAGATAAGGCCTCACCCTGGGAACTGGTTACAGTCTGGGATTGGGCAGAGCCTGTTGTAGCTGCCCCAGTCTCTGCTTTAGGCACAACATTGCGATTGCCCCTGGACTTATTCTTGGCTGCAATCAAGGTCTCACTCTGGGAATTGACGGCAACCTGGGGCTGGGCACAGTCTGCTGTAGCTGTCCCAGCTGTCCCAGCCTCTGCCTTAGGTGCAGCATTGGGATGGCTCTTGAACTTACTCTTGGCACCAGGCAAAACATCACTCTGGGAATTGACCACCGCCTGGAGATGACCACAAGTCCTATTAGACCCTGCTTTAGAAATGGCATTAGAATCAACCCTCCCATCAACCCTGGAATCAGGCAAAGCCTCAGCTTGGGTCTTGGTCCCAGCTTGAGATTGTGAACAGGTTTTCATGTCTGGCCCAACTCCTGCCTTACCCTTGGCTTTGGCTTTGCCCCTAGTTTTACCTTTAGTGTTAAGTAAGGCTTCACTCTGGTTCTGGGCCGTAGCTTGGCCTCCCTCCTTAATCATGGTGTTAACAGTGCCTTTAGTCTTAATTCTACCATCAGGCAAGACATCACTCTGGACATTGGCCACAGGCTGAGCCTGAGTCCAGGACAACATATCTATCCCAGCTCCTGCCTTAACCATGACATTGGGAATGCTTTTGCTCTTATGGCTATTATCAGGCAAGGCTTCAGCTTGCAAATTGGTCCTCATGTTTGGCATGGCACCTGTTTTAACCATGGCATTGGGATTGCCTCTACCCTTAACCCTGGCATCAGGCATAGACTCAGACTGAGCACAGGTTACAGTTTGAATCTGAGCAGCAGCCTCTATGAAATTTCCAGTAACTGCCTTAGATATGACACTGGTATTTTCCCTACCATCAACCCTGGCACCCGGCATTGCCTCAGCCTGTTTCTTGGCCACAGTCTGAGGCTGTATTATACAGGTTCTCACATTTGTCCCCACCTCTTCCTTACACATGGTGGTGATACTACCCACCATATCAACCCTTGTCCCAGGCAGGACCTCAGGTTGGGTCTTGATGACAATTTGAGATTGAGGAGCTCTTGTATCAACCTTAGATCCTACCTTAGGCATGGTTTTGAGATTTCCCTTGTCCTCAACCTCAGCACCGGGCATGTCATCATTTTGGATCTTGATCACAGCCTGTGATTGTGCACAGGACTTCACATCCATGCCAACCACTGCCCTGGACGTGCCATTACAATCTTTCCTTGCATCGGCTGTGGTACCAAGCCTACCATCAGATTGAGTTGTAACCACACTCACAGTTTCTTCCAGGGCTCTTGTCTTGCTTTCAACCACAATTCCAGTCTTGTTCATGGTCCCGATCTTGACCACCTCTTTGGTCACTGCCAAAACCTCACTCTGTGTTACCATTACTCTGTTAATCTCTGTCTCTTTTTCAGCCATTGTACAAGTTTCAGCTTTGGTCTGAGTCATTGCTTCTTTCCTGGCCTCTGTCCTGGAGACCAGTGCCCAAGCTTTAGCCTTGGTCTGGGTCACTGCCTCTTTCTTGACTATTTCCCCAGCCTCAGCATCAGTTTGAGTCATTGCCTCTTTCATGGCTACTTCCCTGGCTTTGACGTTGGCCTCAGTCAGAGTCACTGCATCTATCATGACCAGTGTTCTAGCCGCTGATTTGACCTCAGATTGAGTGTCTGTCTTTGCCCCAATCATTGCCTTGGACTGACAGTTGGCTTTGGACCTCTCTATAGCAGTAACCTTGGTCTCTACTTCAGCCCCAGGCTCATTTCCTTCACTTTCTGCTCCAGTTTTGTCCTTGGGTCTAGTCTCAACCTCCACCCCAGCCATGGCTTCACTCATGGCCAAGGTCTGGTTCTGCACCCCAACCACAGTCTCCATCTTGACTCTGGACCCATTTCTGGCAAGTCTCGTCACACTCTGAGCTCTTCCTTTGGTTAATCTGTAAAGGTAGTAGCATGTGCCAGCCCAGATTGCCAGTCCTGCAGTCGCCCAGCCTACTTCCTGAACACGGCCCATGTAATCACCCCTGGTGAAGGCACAACTAAAGTACAGGGGGCTTGCTTCAGCTGGGGAAAAGGGTGATAGGCTTTGGTGTAGATCTATGAGGGTGCTGGTCTTCAGTCACTCAAAGGCCACTACAGCTGCCACTGGAAATGGACCTAGAATTGGAGGAAGGAAATGAACAAAAATTTCTCTTCTAAATCTGCTATATCATAGATAGATAAACAGAAACAGAAAAAGGTAGCAAAGGTGCTTCATGGGAGAAGAGAATGATTAGTGAGCTTTCTATCCCTTATTTCATCCTCTTCCCCACCTTCCCCAATACCCCTAACTTTTCCCCTAACTTAGTGTACTTTCATACACCAAGTGAACAATGATAAGGATGGTGGGAAAGCTGGCATTGATAGGACAGACCAAGAAGCCCTCAGATTTTGATTTTTGCTGGACCTTCTCTGATCACTATTATTCTTATGGTTTCAACTCTCATACCAACCTGCAAAGATTCAAGGAAGTTCTCTCCTCTTTCCTTCTCTTGTTTAGTGATGTATCTTAAAGTAGACATATAAATTCATGAGATCTTTGAACCTAGAGACAGACAAAGAGAGGGACAGATAAGAGGGGAGAGTTTGTTCTTAGTAAAACAGATACATTATTAACAAACTATCCCTTTACTCCCTGTTTTCCCCAGTACACCAGATACTGTCACACTCACTTCATTGTATCATAAATAAGGTGAAGGTTTGTGGTAAATGGCAGGGATGATGGGAAAGGTGTCTGCAAAGGCTGAGGCTCAATGTCCTCCAGACTGGTCACTGGTCCTTACTGGATGCACACTGCTGTGCTCACTTCAGCAGCAGATGTACCAAAAAAAATTGGATACACACTGATCCACTCACCTAGAGATTTACTCAAGAAGTCCTCACCATCTTAGCAGTCTACACTGTTCAGAGACACTTTTCTCCTTATTTTTTGCTTCCAGAGATCTCAAGTTCTGCTGCAGACATGCAGTAAGGTCTGTGGGCAAGTAGACAAATGGGAAGTTAAGAAAACTGAGTCCTCAGTAGACTAGACAACCACCCTAATTCCTGCCCTGATATCTGCCATTCTAGGGTCCAGGTCCAGTGAACTATTGTGTCTCATCCTGTGATTCCCTCCTCAAATTTTCTGTGATACCCTAGTCTACCCTTCTCCTAATATTCCTACCATTTGCTGCACTGTAGTCAATAGGGAATATGTCAATATTGTTGAAACCTAGAAGACTGTAGAAGCAGCAGAAGTGCCCTCCACTGAGAGCTTCTCAAGCCTCAGGCATGTGCCTAGCCCACCCTCTCTTGCCATCCTCAGATATTGCCCATCTTCACAACTTCCATAGTTCCAGGCCAGCCTCCCCCTCTTGCAGCAGTAAACAGGTCTACTGAAAGACCATGAAAAGATCTAGGAAAACACATAAAAAAAGGGTGAGAATGAATGCTGAGAGGCTGTGATATCCTAATCTAACACATAGGTCCTTATACATGCCTTTCTGGACTTAGAGACCCATCATTAGCAGGGCTTATCTAGGACCAAAATGGGCAGGGTAGAAAAAGAAAAAAAGGAAAAGGAAAAGCAAAAGAGGAGGCAACTTATTTTAAAACCACCTGTGGAGTCCTAAGAATTCCCTCCCACACACACAAAGTCCACCATTTTCTTCACCAAGATGGTTCAGTAAGTGGGAGTTATCTCAAAAGCTGGAGGGCAGCAGAAAAGCTGGAAGCTTCTAGACCTTGTAACTCTAGAATCATAGCCTACAGCCATCTGCTTACCCCCAAACCCATTTGTAGGAGTCTCTAGCAGAAAAGACGCAGTATGGGAAAGGACTTTTGCTACTACAAAATTATTATTCTTCAGCTCAAAGGTAATCTCAAAAAAGGTAATATTTGATTACAAAAATATAATTTGTATTTTCTCAATATTATCTGAAGTACAAATAAAATCACCCGTAAAAAACTTTTGTCTTTCTTGATTTTCAAGATAAAATTTAAGTTTAAAGTCTGAAGCTTGGTGAGGAAACATAGCTTTGGAGAAGTTCCCTGACTAGCCCCACTCCATATCACAATCAGTTATCAGTGCCTGAATTCATACAGAACTTCAATGATTCAGTGTCCATGCTCAGCTAACCTTCATAGGTCCTGTGCAATTTTCTCTTCTCCTTCTGGCCTCATCTCGGTGCTATGCCAAACTATTGTGCAAAAAACAGGAGAGAGTAAAGGTGAGTGCTTAGACCAACACCTAAGCCACAGAATCCAAAATTCGCTTTAACGGGTTCACAAACCCCATTGTCAGATGCCTCTCCCCTCCTTGTGAGACACTACCCCTACCAACCCTGCCATCCAGTCACTATGGCCCACCATTTTCTCTGCAAATGCCACCGTGGCGCTTCCCTTCCTCTCAAAGGAGCAGGAAGCTAGCCGACATGTGCGGTCAGTAATTAGAGTAAGAGAGGACGGACATCTCAATCAGTGTTTCACTCTTAGTATAGTTTCGCCACCAGCAGCCCTGTCAAAGCCCATGGTTCCACTGCACAGATTTAGCTGGGTGCCAGGGACTCAGAACGAGAGGCCAAGGCTCCTTGAACTTAAGCTTGCATAGACGCTCCCCTCACGCCCTGTCCTCATACTGCCTCAGGGTGGGCAAGCTGCTGCCGCCTGACCCCGTCGCTCAGGCCCTGGGGCGCTTACCTGCTCCGCTTTCCAGGCCCAATGCCAGCCCGCCGTGCGCAGGGGAGCAGGGAGCTGGTAGCTAGACTAGAGTGACGACTGCACCGAAGGCTGCGTCGCTCTGCAGCTCGGGGTCACGTGAGGCCCGCGCGTCATCATTAGCCCTCCTCCCCACAGCCTCCCACCTACCCTCAGGCTGTCAACATGATGGCCCCCTCCACTGTCCGCACACACAAGACCTCCCTTTCACCGGTCCGTACGCGATGCCCCAGTGAGCACCACCCTGTCACTCATCTCAGTCTTCTCCAATCTGAGAGCCCACAAGTGGCATCACTGCCTTGCGGTTGGAGTTTACTGGTCTCTGGTTACCAGGGAGGCCCTGTTTCCCCCACCCACTCCCAGGCCTTGGCTGTAGTCTTCTCTGCACCTTTGAGGAATCCTTTCTCTTACACTTCAAAAGCAATGCTCCCTACTCACACCACACATCCTGCCCTCCCTTAGTATGGAACCAACACCAAATTGACTGGGAAAGGAAGTGTCCCGAAGGAAAGCAGAGAAAGCAAATAGAACCTTAAACTTTCTTTTATGTGTACTTTTTAAATTTTTTTTTCACTTTTTTGTTGTTTTGTTTTGGTAATGGGAAAATGCAGTAAAGTCATTTTCATTTGACATAAAAAAATTCAGGTTTTAAAAATAACAAAAGGCTCATTTGTTTACATTATTTTATGCCATCTAAAAATGTTTTCCAGTTGCTATAAACTATTTCACATCTTTCAAAACAGACTAGTAATTATTGACATAGTAATACAAAACCAGCATATTTTTCAATGTGATTTATAAATTAACCTTCAGAAAGACATTCAGATTTCTAATTATGGCAGTTTTACAAAAATAATTCATAACCTTTGGAAGTTCTGGCTGAACTTAACAGTCCCCTGTCAGGTGGCTTTGGACTTCAATGATGACTTCAGGATGATTTAAAGGAGACCCAACTCCCGATGAACCCAGTCTTGCCTTACAAAGTACTGTTTTCACAAATTAACCTACTTTCTACTCAGGGGCCTTTATTTGAATTTTACTTAAGGGTGCAATCAAATCTGTCTCACCACATACATAAAAGGACCAACTGCTATCACATGGATGGAAAGACTTGGAGTACTACTGCCCTATAAAGAAGGATAATCTTGAGTCATTTAGAGAGAAATGTATGCACCATGAGGCCATAATTTTAAGCGAAACAAATCAGACACACAAGCTTAAATATTATGAGGTTTCTCTTATATAAGAAACCTAAAATATCAGTAGAGAACAAAATAAAACATAATAGGAACCAGGGAGATAGATCTTTTGCAAAAGGGAACAAGACCAAGAGGTGGAAGGAGGTGGCAAGAAGGACAGAGGATGGGAATAAAAAAAGAATTAAGATATATTATTATGCACATGTACCAATTTTCCACAATGAATGTAATCATTTTGTACTGAAAGCATGTATTGATAATAATTTTTAAAGGAAAGTAGGTTTAACAGGTAGAATTTTTATTATATCATTGCTCTGGTAAGATCTCTCTGGTATCTCACATTCATATGCTCTTTGTCACCATAGTCTTCACATTGCCCAGTGGTAAAAATGAAGGTCTGTGGATGAATGTGAATCGCTGCAGTACCCCCTGATGTCCATGTGATTTCCCCCTCACAAGTAGGAGGACAAAAAGCAAACAAGAAAAAAAAAGAAAGAAGCAAACAATCACCAGGAGAAAGGGATTTTTTCACTGCCTGCCTTCCTTACAACTTCCTTGCACCACCCCCACAAGCTCCTCAGGATGATCCCAGAACCCAGGCACATTTTGCAGAAGTTAGTCCCCAGATATCCACCTGTCCCTGTAGGGGAATCACACCATTAACACAGACCATCCAGGCAGCCTCTTTTTTAGAATGTTTAGCACCAAAGGCAGTCTGGAACGCTCTGTGCCAGCGGCCCTTGTGGAGGAGGAGGCCCTCTCTGGAAGGGAGCCAGAGAGCCTTTAAGGCCATGTGACCTTACTAATGACTTTTCAGCATTTATATTTCTTTTTTCTACCACAGGAAAAGATTGATAGATTAATACAATTTTATGATTACATAAAATTTTAAAACTGTGGTAATGTTTAAATAAAGAAAGCATAAGCATAGAATGTCAAAGAGATTATTTGAATTTAAAAACCCTTTAAAAATCATTGGTAAACTGATAATCCAGTAGAAAAGTGTGTTAAAGACATTAATAGATTCCACAAAGAATACAGATGATCAATAAACATATGAAAATATGTTTAACTTAAAGAAATGCAAATTAAAGCAATTATGCCCTATTATTTTTCAGCTATGAAATTTATCAAAATTTAGGAATTTAATAATATTGTTGATTGGCTTGTGGGGAAATGGACACTCCCACACTATGGAAGCAGAAATTCTGATTCATATTAAAATTTATGAATGAAATCATACTTAATATATTGTTTTGAAACTTGTTTTTACCACCTAAAATTATCTTACACTGAGCTCAACATGCCAATACATTTAAATTGCTATAGGGTATTCCATAGTTCAGTTATGCTATTATTAATTTAAATATCTACCTCCCTTAATGAACATAAAATTTTTCTACATATGAGGTCAATAAATACAACTTGGTACAGACAGCTTTTGCACAAGTACAACAATTTTCATAGGATATTCTATTACAAATAGACTTGTTTGGTTAAAACATGAGATTTTACACATTTGATACTGCCAAAAGAAAGATGTTATATAGTTAACCCTAAAGAGTTTATATAGTTATAAGACTTTAAATAGTTAATGGATATACCAACAAACTGCCTTGCAAAAAACTGGGCCAATTTACATTCCCATCAAGCATATGGCAAGGCATATTCTTACACAAATCCACACTGTATATTGATAGCACCAATATAAGATCCAAAAGTATATTAGATTGTCTTTTTATTTACATTTTCCTAAGTATTAACTATCTTGACCATCATATCCATTTATTATGTGAGAATTAGTTATTAATATTCTTTGAGTATTTTTCTCTTCAGCTGTTTTTTTTTACTGATCTATGTAGTTCCTTGCATGTCTTTATATATTAGTTCTCTGTTATCTAGGTTGCATATGTAGTTTCCCAAATATATATTTTAAATATATAGCCAAATCTCAGCAACGTTCATCTAGCAGTGCATTACTGTATTACTCTCCAACTAATTTTATTTTATTTTGGGGAGGGGATGCTGGGGATCAAACCCAGGGCCTTTTGCATGCAAGGCAAGAATGCTGTCACTGAATCACATTACCAGCCCCCACTCCAACTAACTTTTTAAAATTTTATTTTAGAGAGAATAAAACCAACAAAATAAATCACAATAATGCCAATCCAAACAAGACAGTGTGACACAGGATTTCAAAACAAGACAATAGAAATCAACAGTGGTTACCATAAAGCCCCTCATTGTCTTCAAAACAGCTGCCCATACCCTCAGACATAGTAAAATCAAACAAAACCAATGAAACCAATAAAAGCAAAACAATGAATGCAATACAGGACTTCAAAACCAGATAACAGGAAATCCAAAATGGCTACCATCATGTATCTTATCTTCCAAATAGCTACCCATGTCATCAGATATAACAAAATAAAACAAGATAAAACAGAATAAGGAAGGGGCGGGGAAAAACAGAATAAAACCCAATCAAATAAAACAATGAGAAAGATACAGAATTTCAAAATAAGATAATAGGGAACTAACAATGGCCACCACCTTCAGAAGGAGATTCTCCCATGCATGCTATATTGCATATTGTTATCCTCTGAATAGACAACCAGACTACCAAATTTAGGCGTGCAAAGTCAGTGAAACACTAAACACTGTAAGCATTAAATTGTATTTTACCTCATTAGCTATCATCACAGCCTGTGTTACTCCAGATCATCTGGTTACTTATGGGGATGGGGGGATATTGGCTCTTCTTGTCATCCTGCCTGTGCACTGGAAGGAGCTGAGACCTGGCTCTCCCCCAGTCAGCCAGTACATGGCACTGACTCACAGGAAGCTGACTCCTCTCCAATTAATTTTAAAAGCTGACTGCTGGGCATGGGAATTCACACCTGTAATCCAAGCATTTAAGAGACTGAAGCAAGAATGTTGCTGTGAGTTTGAGGCCAGCCTTGACTACAAAATGAGTTCACAGCCAACCTGAACCACATAAAGAAACCCTGTCTCAAAAAAATAAAATAAAGCTGACTTATCACATGTTAAATTCTCATTTATACTCAGATTTGCTTTGTGGATTGACTATTTTGTTACATTGATATATGTATATAGTTTTGCCTTAGTATCACACTTTTTGCAGACATAGTCATTTTATTTTTATTTTTATTTTTTCCATAATGATTACACTCACCATGGGGAATTAGTACATGTACATGACATATATTAATTTTTTAATCCCCTTTCCCTCCTTTTCCTTCCCCTCCCTCCGTCTCTTGGACCTCTTCATTCATATGCATCATGTTTGTAGTATATAGTGATCACATTCCTTGGTACATGTACTCAATGCATCACGATTCCATTTTTTATCCCATTTCCTCCCATCTCTTGGTTCCCTTCCCATATGTTAAAGATCTATGTTGCCATTTCCTTTTCCTAGTATTTTGCACTTTATTTATATTTTGGGTTTCTCATGTAAGAGAACCCATATGATATTTAAGCTTGTGCGTTGGATTTATTTCACTTAACATGGTCTTGAAGAGCATCCATTTTCCTACTAATGGTTCAGGTTTATCCTTTTTTATGGCGCAGTAGCTCTCCATTGTGTATAAATTTCACATTTTCTCTATTCATTCATCGGTTGATGGACATATAGGCCACTTCCATGATTTACTTATTGCAAACTGTGCTCCTCTAAACATGGGTGTATACATGTATCTGGGTATGCAGATTTGTAATATGTCTTTAACCCTTTGGGGAACATAATGAGAATAACTGGGTTAGATGGAATTTTGATTTCTAGATTTTTTAGAAATCACCCTACTGGTTTCCACAATGGTTGTACTACTTTATACTTCCACCAACAGTGAAGAAGGGTTCCTTTCATGCCCATACTCTCTAGCATTTGTTATTTGATTTTTTAAAGATAGTCATTCTTTCTGGAGTGAGATGGAATCTTAGTGTTGTTTCAATTTTTATTTCTCAACTAGCCAGTGATGAACATTTTTATGTATTTATTGGCCATTTATTATATTTATTGTATTGTATTGCATTTATTGGTTATTTATTGGACAGCAGTGTTGTAACTTTCAAATCCAGAGCAACTCAGACAGACAGAGCCTGGCTTTTGGTCAAGAGAGTCAGGACTGTCCTTTATCTCAAACCCCTCGGAGGGTATCTTCCCAGCCTACTCTCTGACTGCAGCTATCTTCACAGCTGTCTCTCACACAGTCACTGAGGGAACATAACACTGATATTGCTAAAGTAAAGCTGCTCTGAAGCTGCTTTGAGTCCTGGGCTGAAACAATCCAACAATCTCCCTGGAATGGCATCTGACCAAGCACTGTCTCTACGGATATGGCAGGTGCTTGGACTTGAGTCACTCACCAGCTGCTGTCTGTGGAAGGACTCCCATGGGAGCAGAATCCTGCACTGTCTCAGAAGATCATTGCAACTGCTGGTCTGTTCTGCTGCTGCATTTCTCTCCAAGGCCCCCTAGAATCTCCAACATTCAGTTTCCTTTTCCCATAACCTGTGAGGCAGAAGTCTCTTCCTTCTCCACATTGTGTTCTGTCTCTTCAATATCTCTCTAGCTTTTAATTTCCTGTTACATTCCTCCTGGTTCCCAGGATATACTTCTCTCTTTTTTCTTTCCCATGTTGTTATTTGCCAGTGTTTGAATTCAAAATCTAGTAGAGGGTGGCTTGTCACTCACCACTCCGCCAGTTTTTCAGTTCCCATTTGTACTTCTTCTAGTAAGTGTCTATTCATTTTAGTTGCCCATTTTTGATTGGGTCATTTCATTTGGAGGATCTGATTTTTTGGGGGGGGTTCTTTATATATTTAGAGGTTAGTCCTTTGAGGAATAGTTGGAAAATATTTTTCCCATTCTGTAGGATTACTGTTCACTCTGTTAGTTGTTTGCTTTGCTGTGTAAGTATCACACTTTTAACTGGAGTAGCTTTACAGCAAGTTTTTGGTTTCTGCAAGAATAAATCTTTTGTTGCTCTATTTTAAAAAACTTTTTATATGCTTAATCATTTCAAGTAAAGTTCCAGGTTTCATTTTCTTTGCCTTTTTTAATTTAAAAAGCGTTTTTATTTTTTATTATATGATTATTTTCTTTTAATTGACAAATAACTATACATATTTATGGGGGACAGTGTGATGTTTGATACATGTATACATTGTATAATGATCAAATCAGGATAAACAGCATGTTCATCACATTATGCATTTATCATTTCTTTGTTATGAAAACATTAGATGTGGTATTTTTATACAATGGAGTACTACTCAGCTATAAAGAATGATCACATTCAGATATTTATAAATAAATGAATGCAACTTGAGACCATACTCATAAGCAAAATAAATCAAACTCACATGTATAAATACCGTATAGTATCTCTAGTGTAAGAAATGGTAAGAATACATAAGATGTTGTGGTAATCATGGTTCCCCATTATATTGCTTTGAAGTCTTATAATACAATCATTGGTTGGAATGGTTTTATTCTGTTTTGATTGATTTTATTATTGTGCTTGTATTAACAGCTCCTTTAAAGAAAACAAGACATTATGTCAGCCATTGCTGATTTAATATCATCTTGCTTTGAAGTCCTACCATGCTTTTGTTCTTCTGTTTCCATTGGTTCTACCATATTGTGTCTTACTGGATTTTAATATGTGAGATAGTATAAACAAATTTGTTAAGGAAAATGAGATATTATAGTAGCCATTGTTCATTATTGGTAACTTGGTTTTGAATGTCCTGTAATACTTTCATTCTCTTGAATGGTTTTATACTGCTTTGTTATGTTTGGTACTATTGTGTGTGAAGATATGCTCAAGTATTTCAAAGAAAAGATACATCATGGTAGCTACTGTTAATATCTGTTTTCTTGTTGTGAATGCTGTGTTGCTTACATTGTTCTATTCTTATTAGCTTTGTTCTGTCCTCTTTTGTTTTATTCTCTTTAAAATAAAAAAAAGTTTTAAAAAAGAAAACATCAAAAATTCTCTCTTTAGCTATTTGTAGCATACAATGCATTGCCGTTAGCTAAAGTAACTGTACTATGCAAGAGCACCAACATTTGTTTCTTCTAACTGTGATATTATATCATTGACAAACCTCTTCTCTTCTCACCTCCCCATTCTCCTCAGCCTCTCATATGCTCTTATACTCTAAACTCTTATGGGATCAACTTTGTTACATTCCATATGTAGTGAGATGGTGTGGTATTTTTTGTTCTATGCCTAGCTTATTTTACTTAAAATAATGCCCTCCAGCCTCATCCATATTTTCACAAATGACAAATTTTCACCTATCACTGAATAATTGTCAACTACGTGTATATACCCAGTTTTCATTATCCATATACCCATTGATAGGCCTGTAGGGTGATTCTACATCTTGGCCATTATGAATAGTGCTTCAGTGAATGTGGGAGTGTAGATATCTCTTTGAGATACTTACTTTATTCCCTTTGAATATATACCCAATAGTCAGATAACTGTATCATTGTACTTGTAATTTTAGTTTTCTGAGGGATCTCCATATTGTTTCCTATAATCACTGTACTAGTTTACATTCCAACCCACAGTGTATAAGGGTTCCTTTTCACAACATCCTCTTCAATATTTTACTTTTGTCTTTTTGATAATGACCATTCTAACTGCTGTGAAGTAATATTTAATTGTGGTTTTGATTTACATTTTTCTGATGTAAACTTTGTTATTGATGTTTGGCATTTTTTCATATACCTGTTGGACATTTATATGTCTTCTCTGAAGAAATGTCTGTTCAGGTCTTTTGCCCATTGGAATCACAAATGATCCTCAATAGCCAAAGCAATTGAGCAAAATGAACACAGCTGGAGAGATAACACAGAGCTCAAAATGTACTGTGCCGCTATAGTAACCAAAACAGCACAGTACTGGCATAAAAACAGACATACAAGTCAATGTAATAGAATACAGAGAACCCAGAAATCATATTGGGAAATTTTGATATTCACATGAAGAATAAAATTAAACCCTTATCTTACGCCATATGTAAGAATCAACCCATAATGGATTTAAAGCTTAAATGTAAAACCCAAAACTATGAAGCTACTAGAAGAAAATATAGCAGAGAAATCCTATACAGCATCAATCTGGGCAAGGGATTTTTAAACAAGAGCTCAAAACCACAAGAAACAAAAGGAAATTTAAATGGAATTGCTTTAAACTAAAATCTTCACAGCAAAAGAAACAATTTATAGAGGAAAGAGACTACAGAATTGGAGAAAATATTTGCAAATAATACATCTGACAAGGGCTAATATCCAAAATATATAAGGAAATCAAACACTACCAAAAACATATTTCATTTTTTAAATCCTCTTGGAAGCTTTACTAGGATTTCTTTGAATTCATAGTTTAATTTGGGTCATAACATATAGTCTAGTAAGATAGTCTGAGGAAGGTAAGGGTTTCTGCTTCACATACGCCCTTGGAGAAAAGCCACAGTGACTCTAACTAAACAAAACCTTTGTTTTAAAGCCTAACACCTAACATGACTCAAGTTTCTCCAAGTGTGTCCCATAGAATACTAGTTTTTGGGAAAAGACCCTGCTAGTAACATATGAAAAGAGTTCTGTGAACAAGCAATGTTATGACGCATAGGACTAGTCAATGTGGTTTCCCAAGGGTAAAAATATTTGGAGTAATGGTAGAGATTTTTTTCTTTTTTGATACAGGGTCTCTTTGTGTAGGCTGGCTGGCCACAAACTCACAATGATTCTCCTGCTTCAGCCTCCCATGTGCGGGGATTACAAGGCATGTGCCACCACACCTGGTCAGTTTTTTTTATACATTTTGTTCTTCTGTCATTCTTTCAGAAAATAGTATTACTGTTTTTAATTATGTGTGCTTATTATCAATAAGCAAATGCAGTGAAATAAAGTGCCAAGAAGAAAGGTAAAATATAACTCATATTCTATTATCATGAAATAAATTTTCAAACAACATTCCTGGAATATAATGTGTTCTTTTATGTGAACACTTAATTTTAAAAATGTGGATATAGAATCAATCCATCCTATCCACAGGTTCTGCATCTGTGGATTCGACTAATCCTAGATAGAAAATACTTGGAAAAATTGCTTCTGTACTAACACAGACATTTTCTTGTCATTAATTCTTACAAAATACAAAATAACAACTATTTACATAATATTTACATTACATTATGTATTACAAGTAATCTAGAAAACATTTAAATTACAGAGGATGATGTGCACAGTTTTGACAAAAATACTATACCATTTAATGTTAGAGACTTACGCATCTGTATATTTGAATATCTGGGGAGGTAGTCCTGGAATTAATCCTCTGTGGATACCAAGAATGACTGCATGTATGTGCATAAATATAATAATATGTTATTATTTCCTTTAATGTTTTCCACATTTTCTATCTCCAGTTGATGTGGTTATCATAAGCATTTCTTCTGCCCATAATACAATTTTAGCCACGGTTTTATATTTTATACTGTTTATAATATATTATTTTTATAATGATGTTGTTTCTCTAGTTTGCAATTTTCCTTTTTATCTAGTTTTGTTGTTTTAATGTCTCATCTCTGAGTTTTTGTTTTATGAAGTTCATATTCTTATTAAGTCACTGTATAGCTTAAAGTACTTCGAAATTTTCTTCTGTTCCTTGGGATATTTTTCTTCGTGTTTAGTCTTTGTCTTTTAGTTGTTGAATATAATACAGATATTCCTCATTTAACAACCTCTTTGAGGACTAATTGGACTTACAACCAAAGCATCACATTTAGACTTATGACCTGACTTTTTTGTATAGTCCTGTACATCTTGTTTATAAAGCTTCAATGTGATTTTTTGTACAGTACACATTTTGTTACACAATACTGTAATTTTTGCTAGTTATAATGTACCGCACTGTAGTTTTATGTTCTGATACACATTACAATACTGGATGTAAGGATTATACAAACAAAAGCAGTCATCAAATTGAAATTTCCATTGACCATTTTTTTCAGAATATTATAATGTACATATTATACACAATTCCTAATTCATTTAATAACTTAGCTAATTCATTTAATAAGCTAGCTGTGGGAAGCATAGCTCAGTCGTTAAATGAGCAAAATCTGTGCACGGCTTCTGAGAGTTAAGGTTAGAGTTAAGAACCTGGCCACACTGCATCACACACAGCCTGAACATTGGGCTTCCTTGAAATTTCTTCTGCCAGATTAAGTATGCCACTACCCTTAATCTCAGCCTCCCACAAAGACTCAGGAGAAGAGCAAAATGAAGACAAATTTTCTACTAGGGTTTAATACACATGGTTTCTAGTCCAATTGCTAGTGAAGTCCTTGTTCCCAATTGAAATGTCCTAAATGTGATCTTGGCTATCTACATTCCTGTTATCTTTCTGGTCTTCTGAACTCCAAACAGAATCATCCATGAAGCTGTGCTTACTGCATTCTGAGGCTTCTCTAGCTCACATCTCCAAAGCTTTTTCAAACTTCTCCAGCAAAGCAGTCTGAATGATGTCTAAACTACATGGTCAGGCACAATTACAGCAACAATCCTTCTTTGATACCAGTTTCTTTTTTTTGTGAAATACTTTATTATTTTTTTAATTTTTTAAAATTTTATTTAAAGAGAAAAAACAAAAAAGAAACCAACCAAACAAAACAGAAAAAGGGTAGCAACAATACAGAATTCCAAAGGCAAAAATAAAAGAACCACAAGAACAACAACAAAACAAAAACAAAAGCACTAAGAAATCGCCGCTTAATAAGTTACATACGGTCATCATTGGAAATAGTTGTTCAAGTTTCAAAATTAAAGCACACAAAGTAGACATTCAAACAGTAAGACTATTAACAGTTCTGCTCAACAATCTAACAAAAACAGTAATGTGGTCGTCTATCTTACACACTTAAACATACATGCAGTTATATCCTTTAGAGCACTTTCTTTTCCCCTCTTTTATATATATATATATATATATATATATATATATATATATATATATATTTTTTTTTTTAAATTTTATTTTAAGGAGAGTAAAATTAAACACAACAAAACAGAACAGAAAGGGACTTAAGAAAGCATAAATTTCAAAGCTATACAACCAGGATACCAGTTTCTATACTAGTCACTTTCCCATCCCTGGGACAAAATACCCAATACCCACATTTTAAAGGAGGAAAGTTTATTTTTACTCATAGTTTCAGTTCATGGTCAGCTCAATACAAGGCAGAAACATTAGGTAGAAAAGCATGGTACAAGAAGGCTGCTTGTCTTATATACTTTTCCATGTCTAACCCCCAGTGACTCACTTCCAATAGGGTCCCACCTCCTATCAGCACTTTCAACTACTGAACTCATCAGTGAATTAATCCACCAATGAGTATAGCACTTCCATAATTCAATCCAAACAGATGAGACTTCGGGGGATCATTTAAGGTTTAAACTTCAAATTGCCAAAACTTCTTAAATGACAAGTTCAATTTGTATTGTAACAGGAAATGCCTCCCCTCTTCCAGCCACTGTACTTCAGTTCCTTAGTGTCTCAGTTAATAGTTCTTGTTCTAGTTCCAGGTGCTTCTGTCTTAGAAATGGCTGGTCACTATGATGCATAGCTGGTCACTATGGTGCATATTGTAAGAACCAATCCCCAATTGACAAGCAATTCTGCCTCTGTACTTCCTGCCCATTTATCCCATATAAACCCTAGCCCACCAGAGATTAAGGCCTAGTATTCTGGGAATGATCCTGATCAGTGCTCATCCGCATAAATAAATCTGCCTCCAAATCCTGGGTGTTGTTTCGGTGTTTCTGCTTGCTGTTGCAGTATCTATCAATTATACTGTGGTTTCTGTTTGTCTTGTTTGCTTTTCCTTCTACTTTGTTTATAGTTCTGCTATATCTTGAGCTTTAAAAAAAGAGAAAAAAGGAACATTTTTATTGATGTGTTGTTTGATTTCTTGTAAACTCCTTGGAAACAGACGTTGTCTTTTATTCAGCACCTCACTATCAGTACCTAAAACAGGACCTGGAATACAGTAGACATTCAATAAACAGTTGCTGAATAAATAAGTTATAAGTAATAAATATAAATCCCAATATTATTTGTAATTGCTTTTGAAAATTGATGGAATTTAAGTGTTGATAAAATATGTTTTTATACATAGGCAAAGATTTCAAACCAAACAATTATGAAGAGTATAGTATACTCTTCTGGGTACAAAGTTATTTATATTAAAGAACTTAGTCAGATTCTCCACATACTAATTTTGGATTACTGAAAGAGATATAGTAAGCCTTTCAACTATGATTGTGAATGTAACAATTTTTCCTCATATCTACAATTATTCTTCTGTAGTCATGGGTTCTACATCCATAGAATAATCCAACTACAGATAGAAAATATTTGAGAGGAAAACTGCATCTGTACGGAACTGTCTTTTATTTTTTCATTATTCCTTAAACAATATAGTATAACTATTTACATGGCATCATAGTGTATTAGGAAATACAAGTAATCTAGAGATGATTCAAAGTAAATAAGATGTTTTTGAAAATTACTTTGTTATTTTATATAAGGAACTTGAGCATCTGTGTGTGGATATCAAAGGATAACTGTGTATGCTTTTTTAAAACAACATCTCACTGTATAGCTCAGACTAGTTTTAAACTCACTATGTAGCCCAGACTGGCCTTGAACTCATGGCAATCCTCCTGTCTCAGCCTCCTAATTGCTGGGATTACAGACATTTGCTGCCATGCTTGGCTATGTGCAAACTGTTTGTATTTCCGTTTTTGAAGCTATATTGTCAATTACATAAAAATGTATGCACTATATTTTTATGGTTTGTGTTTAGATATCCCAAAGCCTCATGCAGTCATAAAATTTTTTCTGAGGTGGCTGAATCTATACTATGTGACTGATTCATAGTACAATGCTGAGAATAAGAATACTGGGATTAAGGATGGGTGATTTCTGGATCAGTCCACTGGTTGGATTGATACAGCCTTAATCCTGGTAGACTGGATACAGTATAAAGAACAGAAAGAATCTTGTCTTGCTTTGTCTCTCTTGGTTTTGCTGTCTTCTGCCACCATGAATGGTTGCCCCTCTGCCATATGCCACTCAGCCTTGGAACCAGCTGATTATGGACCAAAACCTCTACAAACTATGGTCTAAGTAAACCTTTTTCCCTTTAGCTTTTGGTGTTGAGTATTTTGGCTCAGAAACAAGAGAAAAGTAACTAAGATATATATCTAATGGGAAGCATAACCATACGTATTAAATATCCCTTCCCACTTTTAGTCCTTTCTGTCTGAAATTCTAGTCTTTCGTACACAGATAATGTGACATTTGCTTTCTTGTCATTCATTTTTCCCTTATTAATTTTCTCCATCTTATTTAATGCAACAGAGAGATAGATGGATTTTATTTTGTCTTTATTACAATATGAGAGTTTCTGTCTCATTTTAAGTGAATTTAACCAATTCACATTATGACTATGATGTTTGGATTTATCCCTGCCTCATACATTTTCTATTTACCATGCTTCTTTGTTCTCCCTCTCCCATTTTTTGCATTAATTTATTTTACTTATGGTCTGAAAGTTATGCACTTTTTCTATCCCACCTCTTTTATTGGCCCTGATAACTTGCTGTTGCAGATGTCTACCAAGAAGGCTTGAGTTCTATACTCTGTTATCTTCAAATCTGATAAACTGTTGTAAAATACCTGTTTCAGAGGGACTAATGCCTATTTTATGTTCTGAGAATACTAAAAATAAACCCAAAGATATAGTTTTTAGCATAAGGCACAGGGAATATCTTCATAAACTTAGAGTAAGCAATGTTTTAGGACACAAGAGTATTAATAATAAAAGAGAAATTGATAAATTGGACCTTAACATGTAATTTTTCTGTTCATCCACAGACATTGTTACCAAAATGAATATATAAATGACCTGGAAAAATACTCAGTACATATATCTTGCAATGGATTTATTTATAGAATATAAAGAATCCCTACAAATCAACAATAAAATGCACTCAGTTTTTAAAAAGACAGGAACAAACAATAGATACTTAACAAAGAAGGATATCAAATTTCCAACATCTTTAGTAATCTGAGAATACAAATAGAAACTGCAATGAGATATCACCACATGATCACCAAAGGCAAAAATACATATATCAGGCCAGGCATGGTGTTGCACTATAGTTCCAGAATTCTGGGAGGCGGAGGCAAGAGGACTTCAAGTTCAAGCCCAGCCTGGGCAATTTAACAATTTAACCAGGTCCTATTTCAAAATAAAAAATAACAAAAGAACTGAGGATGTAGCTCAGTGCAAAGGCCCTGGGTTCGGTCCCCAGTATTGAAAAAAAAAGTCTAAAACCAAATGTTGATGAAAACTGATAACTAGAGTGCTAATATATTGTCATCAGAGGTACAAAATAGTACAACCACTTTGAAGAGTTCTTTCTTGGGGCTGGGGATTTAGCTCAGTGACATATGTGCCTGCCTTGCAAGCGCGTGGTTGTGAGTTCGATCCCCGGTACCAAGAAAAAAAAATTAAATAAGAATTCTTTCTCAATTTCTTTTTTTAAAAATAATTTTATTTAAAGAGAATAAAACAAAACAGAATAAAGGGTAGCAACAATACAGTATTCCAAGGAAAAAAGGAAAAGAACAACAAAAAATCCTAAAAAAAATTATTGCTTGACAAATTACATACTGACTTCTTGGAAACAGTTGTTCAATTTACAAAGTTAAAACATGTAAAGGAGACATTCAAACAGTGAGACTGTCAACAGTTCTGCTCCACAATCTGACAAAAACAGCAATATGGTCATCCATCTTACCCATGCAAATATACATGCAATTATATCAAAAGGGTAGAATTAAACACAACAAAACAGAGCAAAGTGGATCACAAGAAAGCAATGTAAGAGACAAAAATTTCAAAACTAGACAATCGGAGATATTCACTCTCATCATATTGACTCCTGTTTTCTTCCAAATAGTTGTCCATATTGTCACATACAGGGAATTCACATGAAACAACCTTGTATGGAATTGATCTGAGCAGGATGAGGAGGGCATTTCAAGTCTTCAAGACCAGACATTAGGGAAGCCAAGAATGGCTGTCATAGTGTCTCTCATTCTTCTCAAAACAGCTGTCCATACCTTAATGTGTGTTGAACTT
>PVJX010027022.1:0-25250 GCA_004027295.1 Dolichotis patagonum | reverse complement strand
GAATAAAACAGAAGAGGGCAGAACAAAGCAGATCAGAACAACATAGGCAACACAGCACTTTACAATAAGACAACCGGACATTAACAGTAGCTATCAAAATACCTCTTTCTCTGCTATGGTTGAGCATAGTTTCAAATACAATAATATCAAACATAATAAAATAGTATAAAACCATTTGAAAGAATGAAACAATTACAGGACATTCTGAACTGAATAACAGAGAATGATCAATGGCTACCGTAATATCTCATTTTTAATAAAAAAATTTGTTTATACTATCACATATATTAAAATCTCAATAAGACACAATATGATAGAACCGATGGTAATAGAAGAATAGAAGCATGGCAGGACTTCAAAGCAAGATGATATTAAATCAGCAATGGCTGCCATAATGTTTTGTTCTCTTCAAAATAGCTGTTCATACCATCACACATAATAAAGTAAAAAAAAACGGAATAAAACCATTCCAACTTATGAATGAAAACATTGAAAGGCTTCAAAGCAATGAAATGGGGAATCATGATTACCATACATTTTCTATCTAAGGTGAAATGTGGCTAGATATGGATACACAGGAAGACACAGCAGACCCAGCTGTACCAGCAGTCCCTGTACCAGCACTGCTGCAGGAAACAGCAGCCATGGTCCCTCCCAGAGCACTTCAGATGTGGCATATGTACCTAGATCCATCTGCTCTGTTCTTCCAGGTCTTTGCTTCACTAGAGAAGGATGAGAAAAAAACGTACTATTTACCGAGCACCTACTGTGAGCCAAGAATTGTACATTTTATGGCATCCAACCCTCCAAAAACTTAGAAAGGCAATTTATCATTCCTACTGGGCATCTAGGGAAATTGAATCTTAATGAGATTTAGTGATTTGCTCAAAGATGTGAAGATATATACTTCTGTAAATAAAAGAGATTTGAACTAAAGTATGTCTATATCTGAATAAAGTTTTTCTAGCTAGGCAAGGCAATGTGTCCAGCTTCCACCACATCTATATGCAGAGTTTCGGTAAAGAGTAGGTGGGCTGCCCTAGCTCCTTCTGACTGTAATCCTAGCACAAGTGATATAGAACAGTGCTCGCCTTTCAACGTTGTTTCCCAGACTGCAGCCCTGCCTCTCCTTATCTCTGTCAATATTGTTAGCGCTCCATGGGAACGCTCCTTCCTCTTCTTCCTTTCTCCTCCCACAGTCTTTGGTCACATGTCCCAACCTGTCTCCTGACCCATTTCTGCCGTGTGTGGCTTTCATGTGAGCAGCTGCTTCCCCATCATTACTGCTCTTCTTCACTGCTTGGATACTCGCCATGGCTCCCCATGACCTACAGAAGAAAGTTGCAACCCATTAGCCATAATTGAAGGCCTTTACCAGCCTGGACTTAATGTTGGTTGATAACCTGACTGCTCTGAGTCCATTGTGTGTGTGTGTGTGTGTGTGTGTGTGTGTGTGTGTGTGTGTGTCCTCTGCTCCAGCCAGGTGTCACTGTCATTGTTATTATCAATGGATATTGTAATCCCAAATATTGAGTATTGTAATATCTTTTCCAGTCCTTCTCACAATCCAAAAAGTTACATTTTTAATCCAATTGAGATGTTATTGGAATCCCAGCAAGTTAATTCCAATCTACTATCTCCAACGCAGCCATGGCAAGAGTAAAGACGCCAAGCATATTCCAAGTTAAGGGCAGCCAAGAGGTCCTAAGCCAGATCCCAGTGAGGATATGCAGACAAAGGCCATGCTCCAAGGCCTCTCCCAGAATTTATCGTCTTGTGAGGACGGGGTTGGCTTGAGGATGAGTGACACTGAGGATGGCAGGAACTATGTGAGTAACTTGAGCTGGCTAGTCAGGTAGGGAGAAAAGCATCTTTGCATAATGCAGGGAGAGTAACATGCAGAAGGAGCAATCTGTATAAATCAATTAAGGTAGCAATTGAATTGTTTTTGGAGGATGTTGCTTCAGTTTCTGATATGTAAACTTTTCTGCCCTGGAGACTCAGCCTCTTTATTTCTAAGCTCATACCCAGTTGACATTCCTAGATTTGACTGGCTCTGCCATTCCTCCATGCTTGTGTCTTTTACAGAGAGCACTATGCAAGGAAACAGGAGACTATCAGAATGGCCCCAAAGATTACACATCAGTACTTCAGCTGACCTCATTTGCACTGCTTAGAGCCAACTGAAGAGAGAAAGATATACCACAGCCAGCTCTGTACCTATCTATGTATGGAAATAAGACTCAGTTTAACCAATGTTGCAGCAATTGTTCTGCACTCAAGGAGAGGTGCCCATGTAGTCTTCTGCAAATGGGGACCATGTCAGCCTTGCTTCCATACCTTTATTTACACTGTACCTTCTCTTATCAGCTAGATTTTGAACCCCTCCATCCATGTGTTAAAATTCTAACCCCCTAGTACTTCAGAATGTAACTGCATTTACATGTATACATTACAAGATATGGTCTTTTCAAAAGTAATTAAATTAAAATAAACTCAGTAAAATTGATTCCAATCCAATATGACAGGTGTCCTTATAAGAAGAGAAAATACACACAAATATAACAAGGAGAAGTCCACGTGAAGCCACGGGGTGAATGTGGCCATCTACAACTCAAAGAGAGAAACCTTAGAGGAAATTAAGCCTGCTAGCACCCCGATTTCAGAATGCTGTTCTCCGGAATTGTGAAGAAATACATTGTGTATGACACCCAATATCTGGTTCCTTATTATCTGCAAATTTATCTGCCTACAGTCTCTCTCTCTTCCCTCCCCAAACGTCACACTCAGAGTTACCTCCAGTGGAAGACTTCCCCTACCTCTCCAGAACACAGGACTCTTAAAATCCTCAGGGTGCACCCTATAACATTTCAGACAAAAGACAAACATTTTGTTTAACTCACAAAATCCTCCTTGATTGGCTTCTGTCAGCTTCTTGGCCATGTTCTCCTTGCTCCATGTTCTCCTTGCCCAGTTGTCCTGAACATACAAGTTCTTTTCTGTCTTAGGTTTGAGCCACTTCCTGGAATTGTACTTCTTTCTTATCACATGGCATTCAGATCTCATTTTTAATGTCACTTGTTCAAAGACCATCCTGTCATTGTCTATATCATCTATCATCGCTCTCTTTAAATTCTTTGGCTTACTCCTTGCAGATACTCTCTTCCGAATCTATTTGTTCATCACTTTCAGTAGTATCCTCCTAGTAAAAAATAAACTATGAAAGAGGAGACATTCATATGCCTGGCACATAGGTGTGGATTATTACTTGTTGAGTAAATGAATGAATGGATGAATGAATGAATGTCTTCTCTGGGAAGAACATCATTTCTCCATCATGCTTTTTTGACTGTTCACCAAATATTCTAGTGTGAAACTACTTAAATATACACTGCTCTTATAAAAGTCTAGAATTTATATGTGCATGTAGCTTGGGCATGATACTGAAAAGTTCTCATTGGGAAGGTAGAGTGCTGAGGGAAACAGCATTGTTTGGGTACCATTTGCATTTTTCACATAAAGAAATGGAAGCAGAGAGGTTTTATCCCAGGGTTAAAGTCGCATGGTCTGGAGTGGGTTTTCTTTCTCTTGAGTCCTGGTCTTAGCTCTTTCTCTACATTGCATTCTGCTAGATCCCGAGAATGAATGGCATATAAACACCAATGCGCCCCATGTCAGAAGCTGACTGGAGTTCCACATGAAACGCCCCCGTGAGAAGTTCCCTGTGAAAGCGAGGTAAAGGGATAAACATTCATTTTCTTCCCCTTTACAAATAAAGAATCTGCCTGTGCCTGCTCTTCTGAGCCATCCTGTCTGAGGGTGACAACGTGAGCAGCCAGACTGCTCCAAGGAAACTGTTTCATCTAAGTAATTTTAAAATTTTATGTCTTTCAATTTTCCAGTGTTTAAGAAAAAATTTCCAGGTTGGCATCCTTATGTGTAGTGAATCATGTATCTAAAGGGGACAGGATATATTATATCACTCTGTATGACATTCTATCACATCTGGGAATATCAAAAAGCAGTGTGGAGTGGATGGCTCATGATAAATGGTATGCATTTGCCAGCAGAAGAACCGAATGGTATTAAAAACCCGATGCCAAGCCTAAATGGTAAAGTGTGGCTCCATTTCTGCTTTAGTTCAGGAGTAACTGAATATGGGAAAACTGACTTTGTTATAAAAGATAACCAGCTATTTTTTGGATTTAGAGTTTGGGAATGAATGCTCTTAAATCAGACCACTAAATCCCAAACTAAATAACATTTCCTTAAAATTGGTCTAAAGTCTGATTTAATACTGCAGCTACCAGGGCGATGGGGGTGGAATTTTCAAAGAGCAGCTATACAAACAATGATTCAGGATTTTGAGGATTTATATAATATGATTCATATACATGAATATGAAATTTTGCACTTGCAAACAAAGATTAAGACTTCTATTAAACTTCCTATTTTAAAAAAATATATACATACACAAAGTAGCTAAGATAATTCTACTACTCTTTCTATTACTCATTGAAAGGAACAGTTAGTGCTTATATCATTTGACTAATTTTTCATGCCTATATCTGGTAACCTGAGCAACTATTTTGAAGACAACAATATACAATGTAATAGCTTGTAATAATTTTCTATCATCTTGTTCTGAAATTCTCTATTTTTTATTGTCTTTTAAATTAAAACACTTCATAGAAATTGATTAGGTATCCATATCATCACAGTGTTTAAAACAGGTCTTTAGTTAATAAATTCTTTAACAGCCAAGCTGTTATTCAAGAGGGAATAAGAAAAGATGACATTTTTAGACAGTCAAACAACAAGCCCTCATGGAATGAAACTATAAGATCAAAGATGTAATAGTGAACAATAAAAACTTCATTGAGTAATCTAAAGAAAATCTAATCAATAAAATAAAAATAGTAGTTAAGATCAAGAATGGTCTCAGTGGCATAATCATAATAGCAACAAAATATTGGACAAAAATAGCATGGATACTATAATGGCATGACCAGGACTAAAATAATCTAGCTTTCATATATTGTTCAAAAAGAAAGTAGAGACACGGAATACTTGTAGTCTGCTCTTGCAACTGTTATTAAAATTTTAAGAGTAAACAATTAAAGATTAGCTATAGAACAAAATATTCCAAAAAGTTAAGGAGACGAAAGTACTTACTTTGGTCTATCAAATAAAATAAAATAATAAAATAAAATAAAATAAGATAAAATAAAATAATAAATAAAAATAATAACACTGGGTCTATCAAATAAATGACAATAATAGAATAAAAAGGAAAAAGAGAAAGGGCATATTTATTACAATAAAATAAACTCATATGGTAATCCAAACATACCATTACTAAACATAAAAAAATCAAATTATCTATTATAGAAATTTTAAAGTTATAAATTTTGGGGTTTGTTTTTGTAATACTGTTGTTTTAACGCAGTATCTTTATACTGAGCTACATCCCTGTCTCTATTTTTTATCTTAAGACAGGCTCTAACTAAGTTAGTAGAAACTTTTGTTCTGGCTGTGCTTGAACTTGTGATCCTCCTGCCTTAGCCTCTCAGAGTGCTAGGATTATACACACATGCCATCACTTTCTCTAAAACAGCTAAGATGATTATATTACTAATTCTATTAGTTCTTGGAAAAGAACAGTTAATACTCATATGATCAGATCAATTTTACACGGCTATATCTGCTAATCTAAGCAAGCCTTTTGAAGATAATGATACACAATATTATAATCACTGTTAAATTCCTATTATCTTATTTTGAAAACCTATACTGTTACTGTTTTGAGTTTGTTGTGGTTGTTTGTTTATCTCTTTTGATTTTTGTTTTTCTTTTCTGTGTTTTTCTCTCTTAAATAACAAATAAATAAATAAATAAAATTTCCAGCTGAAATAGAATTTAAGGCAAAAATGTATTAAAAAAATGAGAGTCACTATATAAAGGTAAATTGTTCAATTTTCCTGAAAGATAGAGTAATTCTCATCTTCCATGCACTTAATAACATGATCTTAAATATATAAAGCAAAAGTGTACAGAATAAAAGACTCAAATGAACAATTATAATAGAAGACATTAATGTACTTCATTTTGCAATTTGTAGGTTAAACTAATGAAGTTTAGAAAGTACAGAGAAAATATTAGCAATGCTATTAGTAATTCTGCTCTAATAGGCAAATTTAAGTGCAGCCATTAAGAATTAAAAGCAACAATTTAATTTTCAGGTATAAGTTGGATATTTGCAAAGCAAGTGCCAACAAATACCACGGAGGCTGTACCATGAAGGCAATATTTTTATTACCATTCCACTAAGGCAAAATAAAATGTTAAATGTTTTTAAAAGACTCCCATTTTTGGAAATACAGAGTGGATCCTTAGAAATAGTTCGTGAATCAAGAGAAAGTGAGAATAAAAATTAGAAAACAGCTCAACAATAGTGAGAATACTACATATCAGTTCTTCAAGATAGGTGCTAAAGTGATATTTAGAAACAATAGTCTTTACTGCTTATCTTGAAAAGAACAGAGTGCAGATTTTTCAGTTGAGCACCCAACATGAACAGTTAGAAAATGAACACCAGGTACTTAGACTGTGTGATAATACAGAAATAATCATTGGAAATACAGAATAAAAAGACCAGAAGTAGACACACACATTTATAGAAACGTGTTTAGAAGTAAATGGAAGAAAACATGGTATACTCGACCAAACTGGAATAAACGGAAAACACATAGTTAGAAGGTAGATACAAATACAAATTTTTAAAAATGCAAATTGAATTTCTATTTCACTAAGACAAACATTGCCTAAATTCAGAAAAAAAGTCTTGCTATATATTAGTTTCAAGAGATATAACTAAAACACACTATCAAAAGCATAAGGTTTTAGTAAGATGAAATACAAAGGATGTATAAAAGATTCTAAACAAATGGTAAGCAAAAAACAATTAACTATATTAATATTGACAAGACAAACTTTAAGCTAAAATAAAAATCACCATCAAATTTATCAAAATATCAAATTTTCAATTCATAAAGATGATAAGTTAATTCTAAACTTTAGGCTCTTAATAATGGTATCTAAGAATACATAAAGCAAAAATTTATCAGAACTAAAGAAGTAGAAATATTTTTCATTGATAGTATATCATTTTTATAAACTTCTTTTAGAAACTGATATTAAGGAGACAAGAAATAAGTAATATACATAATTTGAGTTGCAAAATTAATTAGATAAATACAAATTATATTGTAGCACAATGGACCACAGAGAATATTCATTATTTTTCAAACTTACAGAAATCATCTTTACTAGAATATACAATCAAGAACAATGCAGTTCAAAAGACCAACATATAATCCATTCAAATGAATTCAATTAAGTTATACAGCAAAGGAGGACAAATGATATTACATTTTCATATTTTGAAGTGTAAAGGCAGCTAAAATAATGAAATGCATTTAAATTACAAGACTGAACAAACATAATATATGTCAAAGTTTTTGGCACAACTAAGTCACTGCTGAAAGGGAAATTGCATTAGAAAATTTTAAAATATTCATGTTTAAAGAGCTAACCAGTCAGCATAACACTAAATAAAGAACATTAAAATGACCCCAAAAAGGTAAGTAAAAGGAATAATAAAGATGAAAAGATAAATTAATGAAATAAAAAGGAAACAAAAGATCAATAAAGCCAACATTCAAATATTATTTGAAAATATTATTGAGATATGTAAGACTCTGGCATATTGACTCAATTTATTTAAACTCCATTAGAAATGAACAGAAGTATAAAACTAAATATTCTACAAATAATAAAAATATAATCAGGTAATATTATGAATGTATGCTGATAAAATTTTAAAATGATTAAATAAATTTTATAAAATATATTTGATTTTAAACTTAAAATGGTATAAAAATATTTTTAGCAGGCTTGAGAATTATTCTACAATAAAGAAAAGTAAAAAGAAATGTAAACTGCAACATGATATTTTACTGGAGCCTAGGTCAATGAAAGAAACAATTTAAACCCATGAGACTTGGAATAATAGAGGAAATATGAATGTAGACTGTATGTTAGATAATAGAGGTGTATCAATGTCAATACATCTGAGAAGAGTAGTAGGAATAGACTTCATAGTGCAATTCTGTAGTTAGGGAAAATTTTCATAACTAATTCTTAAATGCTTCAGGAAAATTAGATGTATAGATATAGTTATCTCTCTATATGTGAAAGACAAAGGAGAGAGAAAAAAAAGAATTCAAGCAACTGGAGAACATAAATGTAGGAAAATGTGAACAAATGGTGAATCTAGATGAAAAGTATAGAAGTATTCATTACTAACCATGAAACTTTTCAGAAGGTTTGAAAAGTTTCAAAACACAAATTAGTTATACTAACATCATATGCAATACAAATATAATGAAGTATTACTAGGAACACTGGCTCAGTATAGGAATTGATTCAGTAATTTTAATCTTACCTTTTGGAAAACACCAGGCTCAGATAGTTTTCAGTGAACATTTTAATAAATTTTGAAAAACTGATAATTCCAATCTTTTGTAAAATTTTCTAAGGAATAGATACATCAAGAAAGACTTCAAGGGACTGGGGATTTAGCTCAGTGGCATGAGCACCTGCCTGGCAAGCGCTAGGTTGTGAGTTCAATCCCTGGTACTGAAAAAAAAAAAAAAAAAGAAAGAAAGAAAGACTTCAAATTCTTTTTGAATTTATATAATCTTGATGATTACATCTGACACAGACAATACACTATTGAAAATTGGAATTTATCTCAGAAATGCAAGGTTCACTTAATTTTAGGAAATGGAATAATGTAACTCACCATGTTAACATATTTAAAGAATTAAATGAAATGCTAATTTAAAAGATGTAGAAAGGTGTTTTAAAATCCAATATATATTCATGATTTTTAAAAAGCTTCAGAAATCTTACATAGAACTTTCATCTTTATATAATGAATATGTGTATATTTACCTACATATCTACATATATATGTGCATTATATATAAATCTGTTACATCTAGTATATATTAATAAATATTAATATAGTATTAATATCACATTTAATTGTGAAATTTTGAAAACTTTTTCCTCTGTTACTGGGAATACCCAAAGATGTCACTCTTACTGTTTTTATTCAGCTTTGCATTGAAAGACAGCAGGATTTTTAAAAATGGTAGGACAAGGTATACAGATTGAGCAAAAAAAGAGAGACAATTATTGCTTACAAATTACATGATTTTAAGTCTACAAAGTAACAAAACTATAAATAGACCATTAGAATCAATAATGGCTCCAGAAAGATTATTGAAAAAAAAGCAAAAATCATTGGACTTTCTATATACTAGACACAAACAATTAAAACTAAAAGAACTTAAAATACAAACATCAGAAATATGAAATAAATAGAAACAAATATTAAAACAATTTCCACGAAGTATGTTATAAAAGACTAGCAAAAAGACATTTAAAAGATCTCACAATATCAAAACTATAATTTATTTTAAAGATGTCATGTCCCTGAAATAACACCATATCAATTCAATGAAATTATAGTAATAACCCAAAATGAATTCTTTGTTTTGTGGAGTTTTATAAACTTATCTAAAATGTATTTGTAAATGTGAAAGAATAACAAAAAACAAGACACTCTTGAAAGAACAAGGTTAGAACATAAAGCGATGAGCATGAGTCTTCTGAGGGCCGGGGCAGAATGTTGTGGCTTGTATCTGGCTGTCCTCAGTCACAGATGAGGAGTCTCCAGAGTTGCTGAATTGAGGTGTGAGTCCGTAATTAAGGAGATGATGCTGTGATTATGAGTGTGATGCTAGAATTAAGCTTGCCCCACCCTGGAGGTGGGTGACACCATCGGAAAGGTAGCCTAGAGGGAATACAAAGGGACAGAAAGAAACTGCTTTGCTTCTTTGCTGCTGGCCGACTTCTGCCTGCCCTGCTTAGTCATGGACTACTTTTCCTCCTTTTCCTCTGTGACACCCCTCTGCCATACCACCCTGCCTTGGAGCCAACCGACTGTGGATTGAATTCTCTGCAAACTGTGGGCTGAAATAAAGCGTTCATACTTTATCTTGTAGGTGTTTATCTCAGCAACAAGAAAAATAACTCAGATAAGAACATTGACTTTCTTATATCAAGATTCATTATAAAGGTATAATAATAACATAGTATATAATAAAGAATAGTTATAAACATGATGCAAATATAAATCTATAGCAATAAGGTAGACTCTGAGACAAATAGCCCAATGGACTAGAATAGATTATATAACGAAACATAGCCCTGTGTAACACCGATGAGAACGTAATGCCATTTCAATAACTTGTGTTGAACGCCAGGCATCCACAGAGAAAACCTGGTCCAGTCGACATTTTCCTTTGGGAAAGGACCTTAAAGACATGAATGCTTCTCCATCAAGGAGATAAATAGTGAAGTGAGCTGAATGAGGAAAACACCCCTGATTAAGGTTCTGGGAAAACAGGCTAGAGCTTGTCATTTGGAATCAGCAAGGGAGAGAAAGTCCAGAGAGGAGGAAGTCCATAGTGATTCTCCAAGGAGGAAAATCTTTCTAAACCACCTACTGTCCGCCACAAGGAACTTTCCTTTAGGCAGGACTTGGCTATGTGGCCTGTGTTGGCACAGTGTGACATGTGTGCCTCCTTTGTGGAAGGCAGGCTTTGCCATCAAGCAGGGAGAGAGAGAGAGAGAGAGAGAGAGAGAGAGAGAGAGAGAGAGAGAGAAAATACCCATGGAATTCTACTATGGGAGATGTGTGGATACAAGGATACCAAGCAGGTGAGGGAGAACCGGAAGGAGAACTGTAAAAGCAAGTATATAAAGATCTCTTTATAACTTCACAAAAATAAAGCTTTGCTGTCTGAAAACATGAGTAGTAATTTATGTACAGTGTTATCTCAGTATTTCTCCTTGATTTGTTCCTCAATGGAGTGCTAAAACCAATGAGTACTAAATGAATTATTCCTACAAGGAATAATACAATTAGATAAACAATAATTTGTAAAATTTATAAAGTTTACAAGTTTAGTGGACTAATATCTGCCTTTTATTGGGCCAATATAAATATTCTAGGTTTATTGGCATCACTCTTAACTTTGTGCAACCCACAACTACCACTGAAAGTTCAAGACAGTGAGGACAAACATACAGGAGTTCCGCACTGGTCACCAGCTGCCCTGATAATGGTGAGCACTGAATATTTTCCTCCTCAAGATGCACTTTTTCTATAAATTTTTTTTATTTTCTTTTAAAACGGAGTAAACTTAAACACAACAAAACAGGACAGAACGGGACATAAGAAAGCATAAATTTCAAAGCTAGACAACCAGAGATCTTCACTATCTGTCATATTGTCTCTTGTTTTCTTCCAAATGATTGTCCTTATCTTTGCATATGGAGAGCTCATAATAAATAACATAGCCAATCTTTTCACAGGATGTGTAGTTCACTGGCTCCCACATGCTAAGCAGGGGGAGGAGTGGGGGGGGACACGGGACAGGGGACAGGATGACATGAGATGTTTGATTCTCAGCCCACATGCCGGCAGGATCACAGCCACCCCCCAGAGATGGGAAGAGTTCCTTGTTCTCCTGGCACCCCGAGTCAACCACACAGTGCAGGTCCCAGTGCGCCAGGGTCTCTCCCCTGCAGGCCCCCCAAAGCCCACCATACTTACCTGCTATTTCTTTCTGATGAATTGACCATTCCATTTCCAAAGTTCTGAAATGGCCAACAGACCACAGAAAGAATTCTCTTTAGGCTCCTGTTTGAAACCAGCAGCTACAGCAATCCGCTGGCCTTGCTTCAGGGCCATCAAGATGCATTGAATGCTGAGTTTGAAGTGTTTTGAAGCTGACATCGAAAACTCGATGTGAAAACAAACCTATAATGTTTTTTAAAAATAATAATATGAGATGACACTTTGTGATCTAAGGGAGAGAACTTTTTAAAAGAAACAATACATAAAAAAAACCACAAAAGAATATAGTAACTATGAATACATCAAATTTAAAATATGTATCTATTTGTCCAGTATCATAAAGAGATTCATAATAGGAGCCACCTATTTTTGATGTATCTAAGTGACTAAGGTCTAGTACCCTAAATACCTGAAGACTCTTCTTAACTTATAATAACAACCATGATGTTGTCCCAATTAAAACTCTGACTGTATCAAATATTGTTGAGAATTCTCAGCAATGGGAACTACTTTACCCTACTGCTGGATGTGGAAATTGTTACAATTCTTTGATAATATGCTATATAGTAAAATTTAAGATACATATCCAGGGACCCAACAGTAACACTCCTAGAATTTAATTCCACCTTAACTGGAAACATAAAGTAGAAGTAAACCAATTGCAGTAATCACCCAATGGAATACAAAAAGTGGTGAAATGAACAAACCTCAACTACACATTTAACAATGTGGTCGAATCTTACAATGTTAAGCAAAAGAAGGCAGACATAATCAACGGACTATGTGACATTATTCCACTTAAATAAAATGTAACATAGGTAAAAGCAAGTTATTTTTATGGATGCAAATATATATATAGTAAATCTATGAGGGAAAGCACAAAAATGATTATACTAAAAGTCAGAATAGGCTCTTACCTCTGGAGTTTAAGTCTCTTGAGGGCAGGGTGCAAGTCTTCTTATGTCTACATCAAGCACAAGCCAAACACACAAATGGAACATAAGAAACTTTTAATTGAATGTTATTGTGGTTACAGTATAAATTATTAAAGTTTAATTGTTGATTATTCTGTGTTTTAAATATATCTACATTCTAGGTGCAGGTTCCACATAGGAAAGTCATAAACCTGCTCCTGCTGGTCACAACTCCCTCATGCAGTAGTTGTCATGCTCTTTCAAGTAACATTATATTTTAGGAAATGAACATTTAAAAAAAATACCTTCAGATTCTTAAATGGTTGGGAGCAGGAACAAAAAGAAGACAATGATGAAAGAGTGGCAGGCATTAAAGAATTGTTGATTAAACATTTCATATGTCTCAGGAAAATGAGTTACTTTTTAACAGGGATCTTCAGACTTTTAGCTAGGTGCTTGGAAAGAGATTGTGTAAGACTACATGAGCAGAATGAGGAAAGGTGGAGAGACTTGCTAAAGATTCCAGACATTACCACTTTTACCCATGGCTACTGGCTATACAAAATGTGCTACTCTCACAGGCCTTCAGAACTGTCCTGCAGTGGACACAATGGAGCCTAGGAAAGCTGGGGGTGGGGTTGGATGGGGAGACAGGAGTTAGGCGTCCCGAGGAGAGTGAAAGGCATCATTCATAGAACCAGATGGCCACCAAAGAAGGTTTTTTAACTGAAATGGAGGAGACGGATGTATTATCCAGCTTTCTGTTCACTGGAACACAATACCCAACACACACACAATAAAGAAGTTTAAATTGGCTCATGGTTTCAGGAGACTCAGTCCAAGGTTAGCTGGTTCCAAGGCAGAAACATCATGGCGGAAGAGTGTGGTGGAGTTAAGCTGCCTAGTTCATGGTAGCCAGGAAGTTGAGCAGGGAAACTGAGGAAGAGGTAAGGGAACAGATGTGGTACCCAGGTCACACCCCCATGACGCCCCACCCATCACAGACACACCGGAACTGTGCTCCACCAACCCACCAAGTGAATTCCAAAACCAATCCAGTTGACACTCTGCCCTATTGGCCATAGGAAGGTGCTGGAAAGACAGGACTTGAGGGATCTGGATGTGACAGCCACAGAAAGAGATGTACATGGCCTCTGTCTGCAGGAGATGGTCCAGGAGGTCTCCATAGGGGCCTTGCAATGGACTAAGCTGCCAGTTATTGACTGCTTATTTCCCTAGTGCTGGCCAGAAGTTTATAGTAGAATCTTGATTAAATATTCCTGCTTGTTGCCAGCTGTTTTCCACAGGGAAATTAGTGAAGAAATGTAAGAAATTAGGATTTAGAAGAGGAATGGTGCTTCATAAGGCTGCTGGGGTGATGGCAGAAATGACTTGCCAGGAGTCTCAGAGGGGACACTAAATATGGAAGACATGAATTAAGGTCACCAAGCCCAGCTACCCTTTTTCTGGGGGCCAAGTGCCTCCTTATATTGACAACCCAAAGGCCTGGGTCTGGTATCATGCAAGATCTCAGAAGGCTTTGGGTGTCCTAGGCAGCGGACTTTGATCACTCTTTGGGCCAGCACACAGGGACAGAAGGACCCTGTTTCTCTCTAAAAGATTGCATTTCCCTAAGACTGGGATAAAGGTGGCCAGTATGTCGCAAATGAGTGATCATGAGCAGGACAGATGGGCTTGTAAGAAGCCTTTTTTCCAAATATATTTCAAAAGATATTTGATACAGCTGTGAGTAGTTCTGCAGGACACTGATGTGGAGGCCCAGGGTGAAGGTCATCAAAAAGCCACCATCTCTGAGGCCTCATTTGTCACTCTCGGATCAGCGAGCAAGTATGGGCCTGTTTGTGATTCAGCCTCTGCCTGTCACTCAAGCCCAGCAAGTTCAGCCTTTGTGTTTGTGCAGCTGTGCTCTGGTTTCTGCCACCCAGTGCAGCCTACACAGGAACCATGGAGCAGAGACCTCCAAATGCTATTTTACTGGCAAGGACAAACCCTAACCAACTCAGATAGGGAACAAGGGCCCCCAACTTTTGGACCTATGCTAGCTCAGAGGAAGAGCACTTCATCTCTCTACTCCATGATTCCAGACTCCAGGGGTTGATGTCTGGACTAGATTCAATATGCACACAAAGCTATGAAAAAGGAGAAAAACAAAGAGTAGTGACATATTTCTGTGATCCCGGAGACGGAGGCAAGAAAATCACAAATCAAAATGCAATTAGGCAACTTACCACTTACTGAGACCTGGACTCAAAATTAACTAATAAATAAATAAATAGGCATGCAGCTCTTTGTGAAGGCTCTGGGTTTAATTCCAGTACTTAAAAAATTACCAAGAAAGCAAACAAGAAAGAAAAAGAGAAGGAGGAAAAACAGGAAACGAAAACAAAAAGGAGGTTAATTTCTTGGCCAGACTTAATTAAGTAGTAGGACTATAATGGTTAACAAGGGAACAAGATAGGTGGCGTCTTAAGTCATCAAGGAGAGTCACTGCCTTTTGGAGGCATGTCGCAACTTTCCATTTATACAACATAGATCTCCAGCCAGTCCAATTTGCAACCCAAGAAGTAGTGCAGCATTGAGAGGCCAGCCTTGTGGTAATCCTGCAATTGCTGCCTTTGCACATGTACCTCATCATGCTTAAATCCTGTGTTTACTTCCACCTGCGGTATTTGCATGGACAAGACGGCACTGGTTGGAAGAGAGAAGCATGGAATGGAGCAGGTGTTAAGAATGACCAGGACTCAATTCAAGCCCAGTCGCTTCCTCCTGGTCACTGCTACTCTGCTGGAGTGGAGGTGGCCACCCCAGCTGGAAAGAAAGCTGTAAATCTCATGCCGGTTCCAAGATTAATGTGGAAAATGTGCTTCTATGGGTGAGCAAAGGGCTTGGGAGAAGCAGAGAATTTTCCTTTCTAACAAAACTAAAATGAACTACTGTTGAAGGAAGTGAAAATGATTTTCTGAAAAGGGATGAATTTGGTAGTTCTGACCAATGAAACAAGGTCCAAATAACTATCAGAACAGAGAACAGAGCTATATCCTGTAAAACCTGATAACTCAGAAAAAGAAGGAAAAATGGGAATTATGGACAAGCTGTACTCCTGTGGCCTGAACAGAAACCTCTAAATTAAACTGCCAGCTGCTGGCCATGCTTATTTGGCCATTTCTGCACAAGCTTTGGTGGTAGACACTTTGGAATCTATTCTATGCTTCCGTCCTCAGACTATGTTGTGCTTTGCAGGCCACTGGACACCTCCATTTCCCCAATGCCTCCTGGCCTGGCCTGGCCTGGCAGAGTTCCCTATGCCCTGCCAGCCTGGCCAAGTTTGGCAGAAAGCACTTTGCCAAGCTCCAGGATCTCTGCCCTCCTAACTGTAGAGCCCTGGCCGGCCTTGTGTCCAGGCCCCTCCCTGTGCCATTTGGCAGCTTGGACAGAAAGTCAAGAACAAATCAGCAGTGTAGACAGCTTGCCTCTGCCTCAACCTAACAAAGAGGCAATAGCAGGTCACTTCAAAGAATGCTGAAGAAGACATATCTGGGAAATCCAATATCCTGTTGGAAAGCTCTTTAAATTGCTTTTTAAAAAAACTTTAAAATTAAGGAGACTGAATTACAAGTGTCTGCTATAGGAAGTAATAGGAAGATGATTGCTTAGTTATTAATGAAAGTCATATCTTAGATATTATGTTCTCTTGGATTTATGTACACAAAATTCCAAAGAATTTTAAACTTCCAGAGAATTTAATCCCTCTATCCTTAGAATACCAGCATACATGCACACACATATGCACATACACACATACACTAATGGACATACACACACTTTTTTCCCCAGGAAACACAAGCATCATAAAAGCAGAATAAATGCACTGGTGTAGAAATAAACAAGATTCAGTCCTACTATTTACCATATATGAAAATGGCTTCAATAAGATCAAAATATGATCATTTGCTCTTATAGGTTAAGAGCAGTTTACCCTACCTGCATTTGGGATGCAGATCCAGTGGATGGCTTATATACAACCCTGCTTCTGAGCATGATTAGAATGCTCCATCCTGGGGTGGTAAGTCATGGGAACCTGGTTGCACGCTATTTCTCAATCAAAGTCAGCAAGAGTTAATCGAACTTCTTGCTGTGGCTCAAGCCTGAGTTATGCTAAGTTGCAGACAGGATAAAAGATGGAGACTAGCTACCACCTTCCCAATCCTGGGTCAGGGAGGACTGCTGGCTTCCAGTAAAGAAGAGGCAGAGCCAGGCTGTGAGCAAATGTTCCCGATTCCAGTACAGAGTTGAGCATTGGGAGGTTTGAGCACTTAGGGTTTGAATTTCTACAGGGGAGAACTAACTGCTCTTCACCAGGGAATGAGCCACATTACACTAGAGGCAGTATAGAAACATAGGGCAATTTAATAGCCAAATCTAAAGGCAGAGCGAAGAGGAAAGTTGAGTCTCTGCTGAACTTTAAATAGTCCTCAGACTAATAGTTTGGAAATCAGACATAAAGAGTTAAAAATGCAATGGGTTTTCTGGTTATGATGGCCCCTGGACACTTCAACTCATCATCTTTCATTTCCAGAGGATGATTTCTCCTTGGTACTAATGGCCCAGGGATGCTAGTCCTCTTTGTTGGCATAGTGGGTGATTTCATTTGTGATAAAGAGCTCAAGCTCCAGAGCAGATATGTTTGGGATTAAATTTAAACCCTAACGCTTACTTCTAAAGCTCCACTTGGTCATCTATAAAGGAGGATAATGAACATAACACTTGCTTTATAGGGATGAGGCACGGAGCCACTGGGATCAGTCAAGCACAGGGCTGGCTTATAAACAGCCAGGACACCTTACCGAGCACTTAATTCATTTCTTCAACAAATGTATATTAAGTGGCTACTACATCTGTGCCAAATGCCATGTTCCATGTCAAACAGAAATAAATCTAAAATACAGTGGTCCTTTGGGAACAGGTAAGCCAAGAGGATGGAGATGAGGAGAGATGACAGTTCTAGTATGGGGATCACATGCCATGAAGTCAGAGGAAGTCAGAGGCTGTTGGACCACTGAAGAATATTCCTGGAACAAGGCTGTGGCCAGGCAAGGCTTTTGGAGAGTCTGATTCATGATTTGCTTTAAAAAGTGGGATAAAACTAACTTGGTGATGGGTAAGCTGAGAAGTGAAAAAGGAAGCTCAGAGAGAGGGCCTTGCATGAGCAAAAGTGGGAAGGTGATAAGCCATCAAGGCTGTACTGAGAGAGACAAGACAATTAGCTCAGAGACAAGGGCAGAGCTCATGGAGAAGGCCTACATGAGGCTGAACTGGAGAGCTGAGCAAGAGGTGGAGTTTTGTAGATGGCACCAAAAGGCCTGGCCTCTCTCTGCGGGCAGGAAGGAGTCAAGAGAAGGCTCTGTATTCTGGAAAAGTTGCTCTGATACTGAACCCCCCCCACACACACACCCCTTGAGGGAAAGAGCCTAGGAAGGCAGACTGGTAGCAATCTGATAGCAGTTCAGAGAACAGTGGAGTCCAGATATAATTAGGAAGCAACATTGGAAGAACTAAGAGGTGGGTTGTATGTAGACTGTGGATGGAGAAATACAGGCCAGGTCACTGGCTTTGGAGACCGAGTGAAAGGTGTCTTCCCCTGTGGAACAGATCATGAATGGGAGAATCAGGTTAAGGAAAGGAGGGCAAGGGTCTTGGATGTTGGGCAAGTTTGCTGGATGGATGTAAAGGACCAGAAGTGAGGTGTCCTATAAAAGGTGAGGCAGCAATGACAATGGAAGCTGAAGACACTGGATGGCCAGATGAAGCACGTGAACAGGAAGAGCTCAAGTGTGGCTCCTCTGAGGATTTCTGCACATGCTCACCATCTTGCCATCTCATCCAGGTCCCCTCTGTGGCCCTGTGCAGCAATGTGAGAGTGTGATGGCCTTTCTATCCCTTGCAGATGATGCTGGTGCAATAACAACATCTTCACTGGTCTTCTCACCTCCCATCTCTGCCCTCAAATGTGTTCTCTTCCTCCCTGTTCCTGCAGACTGACCTTTCTAAAAGGCTACATAAACCAGATTACTTTCTTGCTTAATAAACTTCAATGGCTCCCTATTGTCTTCAGGATTCAAGTAAATGTCTTCAACATGGTGGTTTAATAACTTTCTGCTCACATAGTGTCTACATGTTTTTTACAGAGCTGAAGAGAAAAAGGAGCACAAACTGTCAGCCACTTGGATATTTTAGAATGGGCAGAGATGATCTCAGAAGTATCCAGTATTCTCAGGATTCTTCAGTGTACATTCTATTAGGTGATACCTTGGCCTCATGTACTGCAGAGTATCCTAGATTTTAGAAACAGGAAGGCTCTCACATAATTTCCTACCTTGGGCAAAGTCTTCATGGTGTGGCCTGTTTCTCTAATCTCTTCCCTTGTCACAACTACCACCATTCCTCGAAAAAACCCATCTAAAACTCAGCTTTATAGTGCCATCCATCATTTCTGATACCTGTGGACTTTTACTCATGGCTTTCCTTTCTTTTCTCTGCCCCTAATGTCCCTTATCTTTTTATTTTGTTTTGTAGGTGATTCTTTTTATTAATAATTTGTTTTCTTTTCTTCCATATTTTAATTTTTTCTTTTTATTATTAGTAACTATTAATGTTATAAAATATTGAAGTATGATGTTTATAATATATGATGTCCATTCACTTTATATCCTTTTTATTTTGCCAGACTAATTACTACTCATTATTTAGGATTCATCTTAAAAATTACTTCTCCTAGAATCTTCCAGAAGCCTTTTCCAATGCCTCTGATTAGGTTTTCTGTCTTTTGTACTCCCACACCGAGGACACTTTTGCTCTGTCAGATCACATCCACTCTGATGGCTCCTGCCTTCCTGCTCTAGCTAATGAGTTTCTCAGAGCCAAGGGCTGCACCTCATTCATCTGTAGCTCACAGTCATCAGCACAGAGACTCAGATAAGCATTCCATGTGAGGTCTACTACTTTCTGTGAAAACTCACAACAGGGTTTGTGTCTCCATCATTAGTTTCATATAGATACCAGACAACTAAATGTTCGACTCTGCTTCCTCCAAAGAGTCAACAAGGCCTGCAGTATTAGGGTTTGTAAGCACAGAGATTCATTAACATACCAGCGGGGGGCATCACTGTAGGAAAGATGTTCACCATAGTGTGGCAGGAATGGAATTATAAACTGGAGCAAGTGGGCTTTGGGGAGTAGTACCATTTAATTGTTATATTTGCTGTCTCCATTATTCTAAGAAGCTGGGGTAGAAAATGAATACAAAACAGTTAATTCACTTCCAAACAAAACAGTTTAATAACTTTCCTTTTAGACAGTGTCTTAACAACTGCACGGAAAAGTAAAATCTAAGTGAGTTGGTCTTTTAATTTGTACAGGGTAGGAATGGTCTCGGAGTCCTCCCAGAAACTTCAGCTCTAGAAATCTCATTGATGACACCCTGGCTGTGTACCACAGCATTCTGGCATTCCAGAATGAGAAAGAATCTTAGAGATTACTTCAAATATCAAAAAGTAGTGTCCAGGCACACTTTTAACTACATGTGCACTACATCCAACTAAGTGCACATCTACGATTTAAGCAACTGATGAGCATTCAAGAAGGTAAAGGGATTAAATACGTGTTCTCTTATGAAATTTGAGAATGAAGTCCATGTCTCCAGGAGCTCTAAGTCTTAATGGGGAAACAGATAACTTAAATGGTAAGAATAAAGAAAGTAAAGGAAGTTATTAATGCTAGAAGAGGAGGCAGCCGACCCAAAATGAAGGAGGAATCATCCCTGGCCTCTGGATGGAAATTTGTGGGCTGGCAGCTCACATATGAGTTAACCAGGTGCAAGGTGTTGGGTTAGGGTAGTACAGTGTCATAGGCAAAATCAATGACTCACACAAACCCCTTGAGGGTAAGAACTTATGGTGAGTTTTGGAAATAAATTGTTTTGAAGCATCGTGTAGTAGATTTGGAGAGAAAATGGAGGCTATTAAAAGAAGAAATGGTGTGAAGACCAAATTTCGAAGTACCCTATAGAGTAGAAACAACATAGAATAATAATAATAATAATAATTATGATCCTTTCCTGAGGTCCATGGGGAGAAATTAGAGGAAAAAGAAACAATCTTACACGGCACTGATTACTGGCTACAGTGGGAGACAAGACCGAAGAACCAGTAGGGAACAACACCCAGGTAAGAATGAACCAGGAACAGTGGAAATGTGAAAAACTAAACCAAACAAAGCAACCTGAACGTACTTAAAATGTACACTTGAGAGCTCTTGGTTATTGTTTGTTATGGAAGATGAGGAACAGAAAGAAGTCCAGGGCGATATCAGGTTCTGACCTGAGGACTGGGGATGATTCCATTTGCTGAATAGAAGACACTCAAGAGGAGGCACTTGTCCCTAGAGGAACACAGAGGTTGTGACAAAACTGTCACAGAGCACATACTCTACGCCAGGAGTTAAGATCAGTGTTGTTCTTGCCATGACCTCACAATCCTCGCTACAATGGTGTAAATTCGGTAATATTACTATGCTTCACATATGAGTAAAATACTAATGCACACAGATATGTATTTTCCCCAAAGTCTTGCATGTAATACATTGCTGAGCCAAGATTAAATATAAGGTTAGGGAGAAATCAGCAAGTACTATTAAGTTTAAAATGCTAATTGTGTGTTACAAATTGGATAGTAGCCAAAGTCTAGGTTTCAGAAAGAGAAGTTCTCGAGGGTGTCCTGGAGGTCAAAGGGAGAAACAGATTCAAGAAAGGGAATGATTGGCAATGAAAATGCTGCTGAGAGATTAAAGCAAGTGCTGAGAATAGGTTATTTGATTTGGAAACCTGGAAGTTATTGATCTCAACAAAAATGGAAATGATAGAGTGGCAGAGAAAAAAGGCTATTTGGGATGGCCTCAAAAGACAGGAGAGTGCAAAAGATGACAGTGTATGCAAACTCAAAAGAGGTTTCTTATAAAGGGAGCAGTAGACAGGAATATGGGGTCATGACAGGTTCTGTTTAAATAGTATACAACATGCTTGTATATAAATGAAAATAACTCAGAGAGAAATGTCTCATGTTATCGGAAAGAGTAGAAAACTACAAGAGAAAACCACTCAAGGCACTCTCTACGTGGGTAGGATGGATGGCCTGAGATGCAGGAAGGTGTCTGCTGTTATAAGAGGGAGAACATTTGGACACAAGCGCAGACAGGTTGATGGATGTGCTAGTAGGAAATTGAGGAAGTTTTCTCTTTATGTCTTCTGTTCGTAAACTAAGAGTAAGAAGATGCTGGAAGATTAATAAAAGCAGGGAAGCATGAAACAGTCGTCCAGAACTAGGAACCTACTTGAGATCTGTGATGATAAATTTAAGATGAAGCCTGATATTTTCCTCTATCCATGCTTAGTTTCTTAGGTGCAGGTGTAGAATGGGTGGGGTTTCCAGGAAAGCATCATGAAAGGAAAGGAAAACAGAATGTATAAAAGAGAAAATATGGTGATAAGACAGACGTTTGGAAACTTGGGGAGTTGGATGTTGTGTGCTGGAAATGTGGCAGAAATGTTAGGCACCCCAATGAGCCCAAGAAGGGCTAGAGTGAAAGTGCGAAGCAAATTAGAAAACACAGTGGTCAGAATTGGCTATGCTTAAAGTAAAGATTTTGATATTTTAGTAATTACAAGTGACAGAGTCTCTGGTGCGTCCGTGGGAAGGTTGACTAAGGCGCAGTGGAGCAAAGAATCATTGAAGATGAGATGGTTAAGTATCTGAGAGGTCAAGAAGGTGCATGATTCATCTCCATGGATGCTGAGTCACATATATAAAAATGACGGGAAGAGTAGAGGAGGACAAAAATTGCAGTGAGCCAGATATTAAAATATTTGATGATAATTACCTGAAGAAAAGGATGAGGACAGTATATAATTGCAAAAAAAACAGAGCTAGGGGGTTTACAACCCAATGAGGTACCAGTCAAGAAGGAACAGAGGCTAAGAGGAAGGAAAAAGTGCTCCTTAGGAAGTGGTAGTAAGGAAGAAGGAGAACACCTTCACACGTACTAACTTTAAAAAAGGGATCCAAAAGAGGAAAGATAGCCTGAGAATTCTACTAAGGAATCCATGTCCTTGGGGGAAAGGTGGACATCTGTGAGAGCAAGAAGGCGGAGGAATTGCTCAGAGAAGAGGTGAGGAGGTATAAATGCTACTTAAGGCGTGTGGGGGAGGAAGGGTGTTGGTCAGTGGTGAACTTGAGCCCCACAGAGCTGTACAGAGCCATGTGGTTGAGGTAAGAGATCCACTGACTGCAGCCTTCAGTGCTGGAAGGCCTGGTGGGACCAGTCTCAGCACTGCTTGTCCTAAGTTCCCCTTGGAGGGCACTGAAGTCATTGAAGTCCAATGGGCTATGAGAGCTACAAATCTGAGCCTGAAAAGAGAGGGCCAAGCTAGGACTGCAGATCTGGGAGTGAGAAGCCCGCAGATGGGTACTGCATAGGACTGTGCAAGGGTGGAGAGCCTAGAGATCAGGAAAGGATCTGGCACAGAAGTCCCAGTAACACCAATCCTTGTGAGATACCAGAGATGAGAAAAGCGACACAGGAGACAGAAGGAGCATTCAACGGAGATGGAGGAAGACTTGAAAGGCGTGGGACAGTGCAGCTTGAGGGAAGAGGACCGTGACAAGTGCTGCAGAGAGGTCAGCTAAGGTAAGAACTGAAAACTTTCCACTGAATTCAGCAGTAATGACCCATTGGTGCCCTTGATTCAGCAGCTCTGTGCAAGAGGAGACCAGACTGCAGCGAGGTGGGGTGTGAGTGGAAAATCACCCCTGCCTGCACCCCCTAATGTACTCAGGAGAGCCTTCTTCAACCTCTACAAAGTTCCATTCTTCAACCTGGAGATAGGGATATGAATGCTGACCATACAAGGATGCTGTGATTAAGTAAACTTAAGTAAAACATAGTGTGGCTGTTAAATAGTAGGTATGCTACAGTGACTATGGTAAACACAGTATGTATTATTCTTTGTGCCTGCCCATAAAAGATCTGAAAAATAAGCAAGAATGGGATGTGGAGCCAGGAGAATTTTTGTTTTGCTTTTGGCATGGAATATAGTCACTGAAGCATCTTGAAGAGATAGAAAATATAGTTTTAAAAAGTGAAGAAAACTGTCATTGTTGAAGTGAACCCACGACCTTGGCTGTATCAGCCCCTGTTATAAAGAACAAAACTGACTAGAAAACCTTCAAATGCATTTGGAAAAGCCATGAGAGTTCCCAGAAAGTGTGGCTATTTGGAAACCTCAAGAATTGCCATCCACAACTTCAATAGGCCTTATCGCTCCAGCTCTAATATGCTTTCTGGAATGAAATGATGTTGATTATACAGCCAGGCTATGATTTTCTGATTTGTGCAACAATATCTCTCTGGAAGGAAGATAGATTGTCATGCACTGAATTCCTAATCCAATGCCTAATTTTGTCCAAGGCACTGTAAATCTTGATGTGTTACCTGAAGGGAAACCTTCGATTTCTGAAAAATGAATATTATAGAGTTTTCTATGACCCGGAGAGACTTGTGCAGCAGGCGCGGGCTGCGCAGTATGGATTTTTGCCAGCTGCATTAAGTGCATTAAGACGCTGAATATAGAAAACAGCAAGTGCTGATTCTGACCAACTGACACCTGTATCCTGCAGCCCCTCACCTTCAGCAAACTCAACTCTGGAATTTCAGAATGTGCACCAGAAGTCTACTGTAGAAATTAAACGAAGAAAGGTTCATTATGAACGTAAATGTCACTAGGGCATTTTTTACCTATCTAAAGTGTTTGTAGGAGAATCATCCAAATTTCAGCCCCCTCTCCATACCTGGAAGGAAAAAAAGGACAAGTTGAAAGACTGCAAGGCAGCTTAGATGGGTACCTGAAACCCAACTCTCTTGAAACTTACAAACTTAGCTCAGTTTACCCACCTCCTCTGGGAAATCACTCCTGACATCCCTCAGCTTCGTGGAATGAGAGGAATGAGGCGGGAGGCGAGGCAGATGGGAGCTTCTCCTTCAGTCTCTCATGCCAGGCCCAGAGACTGTGTCTTGTCAATTTCCAGAGCTTTAACTCCTGGGGCTGATATTTATTGAGGTTCTGTCCAGGAATAGAACTGTGGCTCCAGTCTGGGGAGGAAGGGTCATGTGATGTTGTGATCCCTGGTCACTCCCAAAGGACAGAGAAGAGCCACTTGTCTATATCAACAGTGTGACTAAGGGTTTACTGGAAATTAAAGAAACCTTAGCAATGGCACAGTGTCTGCAGGTTATAAGGGCTCCAGAAGAGTTTCTTGAAATTATTTAGTTGGTTTACTGGATTTACTTATAATCTGAATCATTTCTTTTAAGTTATTTGACTCATACATGCTCATAACACTTAACTGTGATACGTAGGCTCATATACATAATGTATCTTTATTCTGTTTACTCCTATCTCCCTCATTTTGCTTTCTAGATCTCATTTGTTT
>PVJX010027021.1:0-25094 GCA_004027295.1 Dolichotis patagonum | reverse complement strand
TTAAAGTCTCCTGTTATAATTGTATTATTGCTTATTTGATTTTTCATTTCTGTTAGTATTTGCTTTATATAGCTGGGTGCTCTGGAATTTGGTGCATATATATTTAAGATTGTTATCTCTTCCTCTTGAAGTTTTCCCCTAACTAGTATGTAGTGACCTTCTTTATCTCTATGGCTCATTCTTGGTTTGAAATTCACATTGTCTGCAAACAGGATTGCTACTCCTGCTTTTTTTGGTTTCCTATTGCATGAAGTATTGTTTTCCATCCCTTGACTTTCAGTCTATGAGTGTCCTTTTGGGTTAGATGGGTTTCTTGTAGACAGCATATGGTTGGATGTTGTTTCTTGATCCATTCTGCAAGTCTGTTTCTTTTGATTGGCGAGTTGAGGCCATTTACATTAATGGTTGTATCTGTTATATATTGGTTTATTGTTGACATGTTATCTTTCTGCTGTTGTGTCTTTAGTTTTCCATTCTGTTTAATTGTCTGCCTTGCTTGGTGGTTTTCTCCCATGTGTATCTAGAATGTCTTTCAGTATTCTTTGTAGTGTTGGTTTGGTATTTCTTTCTATATATTAGGAAACAATTTGCTGTCTATGTACTAGGAGAAAATTTTAAAAGTACTTGTAATCTAAAGTCTGTATATTTAGTAGTTGTTAACATCAGCCTGGTTCATAAAGTTATTGAGACAACCTCTAGATAAACTAATTAGGGAAATTGTGAGAAGTAATTACCTTTTAGGAGTGGAGCTGGGGGCATAGAAGGAACAAGAGGTGACTATACCTTTCTGCCCCAAGAAAGAATTTTTCCATATTATTCATGCCACTAGATGTTTTCAGTGATATCTATGCCTAGTTGCTCCATACAAACCCAGGCAGGTACACATGGAAATAGAGATAGAAAAGTCTCCCAGACCTCTTCCTGAAAGCTATAGAAACATGTCTGTAACATTTATATTAACTACATAATTGCACATCCCATTAAGTTATATATTCCTTATTTTAATAAAAGCAAAGTTATTTTAGACTAAAATTAAAAGTGCAAACATAGTCAAAAATTTTAAAGATGTACAGATCAATCCATGCTTCTGGTCACTGCCTTTCCACAGCTCTCTGAGATAAAGACCTAAGTCTACTCTGACAGAACAATGAAAAGAAATGTGCTTAAGAACATCAAAATCATCGTGTATGACCATTTTCTGGCTTGAACAAATACCTCAGAGCTTTAATTTCTTCAGATTATTATTTATTTCTTCCAAATTTTTAATGGAGGGAGCTGTAAAGCATGCAGTTTCTCTGAAAACTAAATTACTTTTTCGAAGGGCACATGGTTAATAGAGAATATAAGCCACAACTACAGATGATTTGATGCCTACACAGCACTAGACCAGGAAAAGATTAAAATTCAAACTTTAAAGTATGGGTTCTACAGTGTTTGTGACTTTCTCACCATAGTAGTGGTGAACCCTTGTCACTGTAAGACAGTAACTGTATTCAGTTTGCTAGACTAAGACTCTATAGAAATACCTACTTTATTAACACTAATTGCATGCTAATCTCTGTTCATGAATTGATTCATGTAGTCCTCATATTGTCCTATTATTATACTCATTTTACCAATAATAAAACTGAGATGAGTTAATTTGCCTAAGTGGGCTTAGCTAGTGAATGATATATTTGATTTGAACCCAGAGGTAACTTGCTAAAGTAGGACTACATTAGAAAGAACCTGTGAAATCACTTAACTTTGCTTCTTCATTTTATAATTGAGAAAATCCTGTCTCATGGAAAAAAATTAACTTGTCCAAAGTTACACAGCTGGTTCCTGACAGAGCCAAGACCAGAACCCACGGATTCTGGCTTCCAATCCAATTCTTTTTCAACCAAAGAAGGTCATAAAATGCTAAAGTTTTTGAGATTCTACAGCCCATCTGGGTTTTTTAAGAGCCAGAATTGTTAAGTTTTGACACTAAGTTAACTTGGGATCTGGAAAAATTTAATACCATGACACTTTCACATTTGGCAAAGCAATGATATTTCATGAAACAGCACTATAACAAATGCTACCACAATATTCAATAGTCCCAGAAAAGAAATCCATTTACTTATCTTGGTAGGGACACCTCTAAGTCATCAGAAGATTTTGATGTTTTTAAATTTAGATGCTTTTAGTTTTCAGGAAAGTTTTCTTAGAATTAATAATTAGAACCAAAATTAAATTTGTAAATAGGGAGACTCATATAGAGCAAAGTTAAAACACAAAGTTCAGAATTCAAGCCAGATCACCTTTCAATGATGTCCTGTTCATGATGCTCTTAAACTGAAGATTACTTCAACAACACATCTCATACTGCAGCTTTATTCACAAAAGCATAGTATTATCACATCAATTTAAAATTTGTGGTGCAGTTTCTACATTTATACATGAAAACCTGAAGCATTAAAGGCAACAAATTAGCACAAAAGATTAACAATGAACTACTATCATGAATCTTCCTTACTTATAATATTAAAATTTAAGAATATCTTTTTCTTGATAATGTTAACTATTCTCCATGCAGTTTCTCAATAAGAAATGAATATTTGTGAAGAGAATATTTGCAATTAATTTATCAGTAGCATTGAATTAAAATATGATAAAAGCTAAGCCTTAATAAAGAAAAATAGATATATCCATGGAATTGAAAGAGTTCTGTGAATTTGTCTCTATTTGGGGGACACCACATGGATTTTAGTGTAGAGGAATGATTTGGGAAGTGAATAAGGAACACCTAAGCAAAGTATTTACAACACAGTAGTTTTCTTGTTGAAAATTGCTGAAAATTGCTGATGGTCTTTGTGATGCTACTAAACCTTCATATTTCCTATATATCTATGAATCTGCTACAGGTTGCTTGAAGTGAAAAAGAAATTGATAAAGTTCCATATGCCTGCAGGAAAACATTGCAAAGGTATCTTGAGACCTACTGAAAATCTTGTCTCAACAAGCATAAACTATCATGTGGTGCCAACTTTCCTTAAAAATATGGGTGTATGTAATATATGCAAACACAAGTACCTAAAATAATGTTTTCCCTTATTTATTACAGCCTTGTATGTTCTCAGATTGTGTCTAATCAAAGTCATGTTTAAGATGTCTGACTACATGGTAGACTCTTAACAAAAATGCTTTAAATTTGTTTAGACAGTAAATCAACAAAAGACGTATTTACTGCTTCCCACCCTGGCCTCCAAAGCCATGAAAATTAACTTTTAAAAAGTAACACGATTTTTGATGTTTTTCCTTCAACTCAGGAAAAAAAATCTACGGCTACCCTATTTTAAATGTATTCCTCTATCCAAGTGAGATAACAGTTATTAAAAGTAGGCGTTGTGGCCAGGCTGGCTCACTGTATATTTTAGTCCTTAGAACTGTGTCTGCACTCTCCAGTTCACCACTTTCCCACCAAGAGCATTGTTATATGCCAACTGTTCAATCATTATAGACATTTAAACTGGTGATTGTTACTTAAGCAATGGGCAGAACTTTTTTTCCAGTTCTAGATTTAAAAGCTCTGAGAAAAATGTACATACTTGGCTAGAGACTTATTTATTTGGCATCAGGAATCAAACTTAGGACCTTGTGCTTGCCAGGCAAATCCTTGTACTGCTGAGCTATATCCTTAGCCCTAGAAACATATTTAAATTGAGGGGAAAATGATCATGGAAAGAAAATATAAATTTCTCTAAAGTCTTTTTAGGCTTTTTTTTTTTTCATCATCTCCTTTTATATAGAAAATTATCCAGGTTCCAAGTTTCTTGATTTTGGCCTTCCCATGAAGTCATTTTTGTCTCTGAAATTCTGTGTAAAACTTACAATGCCAGTCTTTTAACACCTAAAGGAACTAAATCACTGGATCCCAAAATCTACTACTCAAAATTACAAATTAATAACAAGTTAATAATATGCCATTATTAACTTATTATTAACTAAGAGGTGTCATTATTAACTAAGAGATGGTTACCACCACCTCTTAAGTTAGTTGAAATAAAAATAAGAATCTTTGAAAATACACAGTGTTATCCTAAAGGAGTTTCAGAATTTCAGAAACTGTGGCAGCCCAAGGAAGACATATTTTGTAATCAACATTAGGTCTGTTCATTGCTCATTCTTACTTACATAAAATGCAAGGATTTTCACAATAATCACTTTCTACTAAGATCAGAGGCCAGATCAGACATTATGTTCATAGTGAATATAGCATAAATCCATCTGGGAAAATTTTATTTTAAAAAAAGTCTTTGTAGAACCAAAAATAGCTACCAAATGACTTACTTATAATCTACACTTGGCGACGAGATCATTTCATGTACTTGTGATGATGGATGTTCCCTGCAATAGTTCCACTGAGTTCATGAGAAAGGGGAACATGCAAGCAAGGACCCAAATTAGAGAGTCACAGTCCTTTTACCAACAAAGAAAAAATAATTCTAGCTACCACCACCTCTTATTAGAAAAATGATACTTTCTTTTGAATAAACTGGTGACCAATGAACCAAGAAATTAGCATCAGTACAATAATTATTTTTATGCTTCATTTCCACTGTTTTCATACTTCTCAAATATTCCATAACCAGTCAGTTGTGGTGGTGCATACCTGTAATCCCTGCATTCAGGAGGCTGAGGCAGAAGGATTACTGCAATTTCAAGACCACCATGGGCTACAAAGTGAGGTCAAGGCCATTCTAAATTGCATAGTAAGACTGTCTCAAAAAGATAAAGAAAAATTGATAACCAATAAGGCATTTTATATCTCAACTATTCATGTGAATACATGATGCTGGTTGCTACAGGATGTCCTTTTCCTGGAGGAGCTCACACACTCCTTGGGGGAACAAAATTATAATTGGAAATATAGTTCACTCTTGAAGCAAGTGGTTATTTAGTATAGCACAGTCTCCTGAGGTTCAAATGAGAGAAATTTAATGTGGCTTAGACTATTCCCCTACATGAAAAGTTGAAAGGACCTGTACATACATTAGTGGAAGGTCAGTGCATACATAAGAGTGTGGAGCAATGTAAAGAAGACTGAACTTGTAATCCATGGCTTGCTTTTACCTTCATCACCCCCTCTACCTCAGTGACTGTCACTTTAGCCAGGTATTTCTAGCCTTATTTTCTCCTGGTTCTTTCTCCATTTACCATTCTTAACCTTACCAGAGGCTCCATACGTAGGTTCTTGCTGTTTGCTGTAAAGTTTCGGTGAAACTAATGAGAAGTAAATGTTATACTGACTCTTCATATGTCTGCTGTGTCATAATTATTCTATACTGTTTCTAATTTATAGTTATTGAAACTAAAGTTAGTGAAAGAGTGATTCACACAAGAAAATATAACTAAATAGAGATTGACCTAAGATTTGAATTCAATCTCTTTTAATTCCAAAAGACACATTCTTGCTACTCTATCATATCATTTTATTCATATGGAAAACATATTCTTTGTTTATTCATCCAAATTTCTATCCCAAAATATTATTTGTATAAGAGAGGGAAGGAATAATCCAGAGACCAACAGCATTATCATGCAGAAGTGATATGAAGTTTTTCTTAAAATTTTTTTGCTTCCTATTCCATAATAAATTTACATTTGCTTTTTTATGAAAGTAGTTATGCAAGTCTTTTTTTTAATGCAAGTCTTTATGTAAATTGATGTTTTAAAGCCTGTGGATGCATTTGTTTATACTGTGGTTTCTGTATAAATTTTAGGCACACCACAACATTTCATTAGGGACACAGAGACCCCATTTGAGAATGATAACCATTGATGGTATGACATAAAAATCATGATTAAAGCTGGAAAGAGTCACTTTATGGAAATTTTCGCCAGCTAGAAACAACATTTTACTCAAACTCTTCTATAAATTGGCAAAAGAAGAGACCTTTTCTAACTGTTTTTATTAGGGATACATAACTAGATTTCAAACCTGCAGAAGACATAAAGGAAAATCTAAGCTAACAAACTGAAGAAGAAAATTCCAGAAACTCAAGGACAGTCCTCTAAAAGGACTGAGTTTCATGTGCAAGCATGAGATGCAGTTGCATCCAGAAGCTGGAAGGTAACGCACAGAAACAGTAATCAGCATTCAAGGGTGCTAGACCAAGCAACAACAGTGTTCATATGAGCACTGGATCAAATAAAAAAACAATACCCAAGAATTATCAGTGTCTGAGTTAGTTCTGTCATCACTGAAACACAATACTCAATACCCACAAATTAAAGGAAGGAAGACTTTTTTGGTTCATAGTTTCTGTCCTGGAACACCATACTCATCACTGGAGTGATGAGCCATCAAAACACATCACTGGAACACAATACTCAATACCCACAAATTAAAGGAAGGAAGACTTTTTTGGTTCATAGTTTCAGTCCATTTTCAGCTGAATCCAAACAGGGCAGCATGGCAACAGGCATAGCAGAAGAAGGTTGCTGACAGGATGGCAGAGAGAGAGAGAGACCAAGGGAAGAGGAGGAAGGAGATAGAACCTTCTAAGCCACACCCCCAGTGGCCTACCTCCTCTGACTAGGCTTCATCTCCCACCATCACATTTAATTATAAACTTATTTGGGGGGGGAGGCTAGAAAAAAATTGTCATGGTTTGTATCAGTGGTCCCCAATCCTCATGCAATTATGGACTCTACCAAACCTAGTGTTTGTGATTGGTTTGTTGTCCAGCTCTTGGATTGGTGGTATGAATGCTACACCCACCTAGGGGTGGAGGCAGGATATGATGTAAGAGCAGGAAAGCCTGTCTCTCTTTCCGGCTTGGCTTGCTGTTTGCAGCTGCCATAAACTGCACCCCATCATACCACCCTGCCTTAGAGCCAATTGAGTATAGACTGAAACCTCCAAGAACTGTAAGAAATAAACCTTTCCTTCCCTAACTTAGGGCATCAGGTATTTTGTCACAGTGATGAGTAAAAAGTAACTAAGATACAAATCATAACAATTAGGTATGTGAAAAGCTTTTCATCTTCTTTCAGGAGATGTTCCTTGAAACCCACTGAGATGTCACTGGGACATATCAAGAGAATAACTTAAATAAACTTGTTATACCAAGGCTGAGACAGGTTGTAGTGGACTATAGCATTTTAACACACTACAGTTGAAGGTTTAAGTTGAAAAGCTGCTTGATAAAGCTTATAAATGTGGGCATACTCTTTTGACATTAACATTGATTCCCTTGGTATATGCCTCAAAGAAATCCATGAATATGTTTACCAAAGGCATGTATGTAACTTTTCCTATCAGTGTTAATTGTTCCATTTATGTGCAAAATCACAAATTCCACAAAAGTAGAAAAAATAGTAACATGTTCATGTAAGGAATATATTCAAGAATAAAAATAAATGAACTGAACTAGCCACATGGATGAACATCACACACAGAAGATTACTGATAATAAGAAAAGAGAAAGAGTACATATCCACTGTTTACACAATATTTTGTGTAATATTTCTAGTCATATAAAGTTCAAAAAGCTTGTAAATCTATTTGTGGGATTAGAATTAAGGAAAAGTGATACATTTGGATTGGGGTAAATAATCACTAGATACAATATGAAGGAGAATTTACTATCTGACCACAATGTTGTGTTCCCTTATCAGAACAGTGTTCAACTGATATGTTTGTTTTGCATATATTTAGATGTACATTTATAATGTGTACATTTTCTTATATATAAACTGTATCTAAGATTACTTAGAACTGCTAACCATAGAAAACCTTACTTAATAGGAAACAATGGATTGTATGCTCTGACAGTCTCATAATAGATTCATGAAAACCTCTGATAAGTTATTAAGAAGTTGTTAATTGAAAAATAACTAGCAGAACAGGGAAAATTTTTGGATAAAAATATGAAGCTAAAGACTCATGGTTCACAAGACAGAAATAAGAATATGATAGTGATTTTATTTTTTGAAAAATATTCACAAAGCCTATCAATTAATCAGAAAAGATAATAACATTATTTCTGGACTGAGACAATCATTTGTGTTAACATAATGGGATGCTCCACAGCTTCCTGAGCAAGACTCATTAACATCTCTCTGTTAGACACTTTGACATTACTAATACAATATCAGACAAAGAACTTGAAAATATTTTCATCAAAATGATCTTGAACTTAGTAATCATTAATATTCAGAAACTAATCAATAGTTTCTTGAATATCATCATATTACAGACATACTATCAACAATCCTAAAACATACAGATAAATGTAAGTTATTACTTTTGTCTTCTTGGAGTGTTTAACTGAGATAATAGGAATAAATTTAAAAATAAAAGTAGATACTATATCCACTAGTAGTCATCAAAAGGTACAGGGAATGTTTAAATTTTTAAAATATTGAAATTATGACAGTAAAAGACACAGTGCTATTGATCCTCTTCAAAATATTCCCCCTGGATTTAATCATATTTATCCCATTATTTTTTGTCACTTTTTTCAAAAGTAATTCTGGAAGTCCTCTTTCATTAGTGTCTTTATGAGGTGTGATAAAAAAAATAGGATGACTATTGCTGCTGAGTATCACCCAACAAGAAAGCAGGCTTCTAAAAACATTATAATGTGTCTTCATCCATCACATTCACTTAAGGATAGGGCACCATGTAGCTTCTGGCTTTTCCCCAAATTCTATATAACCATAAAAGATAAATATTTTGAATTGATTCAAGAAAAGGAGGCAGTCACATAATGCAACTAATGGCACTCATAACAGATTTCCAGAACTGCTTTAAAAAGCGACAAAAACAATGAGATGAGTGTGTTTGCAGTGACTGGGTGTTTTTTGAGGGAGATTAATGGCAGTGTGTTTTTTTAAATTTACATATTCAGGGTGTATTGTAATCACATCTCTCGGGTCATATAAATGTTATATAACAAGCAACCACTAAGTTTCTGCAGCATACAGAGTGAGTACTTATTTATCTTGCAAGTCTGCATACTAAATAGGAGGTAGATAGAGATGTCAGGGATGTTAGTTAATTAGTCTTCAATGATGGCCTGCCCTCATGAATGCTAACACCTGAGATTCTCTCCCTTGTAAGTCCCCTCTTTTTCAATCTCAATGGCCTCTAATTTGTTTTTCTTAATTAAATATAATTATGGATTTCTGGCAGATCACTAATGTACAGGTAAATTGCATGCTGCTTTTCATAACCAATAATGGTTCAATATCAAAACAAATAAATTGATATTGGTACGATCAATAGAGCTTATTCATTTCACCAAGCTTTGTATACATGAGAGAGTATGTTTGTTTTGTGTATGTCTATGGCTCTATAAAATTCTGTCATCTCTGAAGGCCTACATAACCATTATCGCAATAAGACATTCAACAATAATATCATAAGGCTCCCATAAATTATCTCTTCATCCACTTGTCTTTCCATTTCCCTCCAAACCCTAAACCCTGGAAGACAAAACATGTATTCCAGCTGACAACGTTACATAAATAAAATCATGAAAAGTTTACCCTGTTGAAATTGACTTTCTGCTTTCAACATACTTTCTGTAGGTTCTAGCCAAGTAACTGTGTGTAGGAAGGTTTTGTCCTTGTTATTGGTGATATGGATATTCCACAGTTTGTTTAAACACCGATCCACCAAGGGGAATCAGGGTATTTTTCATTTGGGGTTATCATGAAAAAAAAAATGTTTAGGAAGATTAGTCTATAATTCTTATGGGAAAATAAGTCATATAAGTCTTTTTTTCTCTGGGACAAATATGAGTACAATTGTCAGGATTAAGGATAAGTCCATTTTAATTTTTGAAACAAACTTTCAAATTATTCTCTACAAGGCTCTACCATCTTCATTCCCACCAAAAAAATATCTGATGGAATTTCTCTCTACCCTTGTCAACATTTGGAATTATTATTTTTCATTTTAACCACTCTAATAGGTGTATAGCAATACATTACTGTGATTTTTAATTTGTAATTCTCCAATGACAAATGATTGAAAATCTTCTGATGTGGCTTATTTGCCTTTTATATGTCTTGGTGAAATGTCTATGCAACTTCTCTATTTTTAAATTGATTCTTTTCCTGCCTTCATCCCCTCTAAAAACACACTTCTTCTTAAGAGATAAACTTAATCATAAATTTCTTTAATGATACCTCTGGCTGACTTTGATTTATACCAACATTTAAAACTGAGAGACTCAAGGCTAGGAAGAAGCAAAAGATAACCTGAGTGGACAACAAAATGACTTACTCCTACTATCGAGAGACCAACATCTTTCATGGATAGGGAGGGTAGAACAGAATTGGGATGGGAGAGTCTCAACAGGAGTCCCAGGAGGGAAGTAGAATACTCTCAAAGATAAATGTGACTTTCTTTGCATCACATGCAGTTATCTGTGGCAGTATTGAAAATCATTCTGAGAAACAACTGCTTCTCAAGGGTGTGATCTTGCTGGACTCAACCGTGGTAGGCTGCCACCTTCCTGGAGGCATATACTCTGCGCAAGTAAGCTTTCAGGGATTTTGCATTTCTGATGTACTAACGACTGTGGGGAAGTAGGTTGGAGAGTGCTACTAAACCAGAGCTGTTAGCAAGAACTGGTCGCTGACAAAATTGGCACACTAACCTTAAAGTCACCTTTAAGTCACCTTCTTTTAAATCACCTCACACTTTGTTGAATTATGATTTTACTCCTACAAAAAAAAAAAAAAGATACTTATATCTTTAGTGGAAAACTCTCAGGCTCAAATATGAAGAAACCAAAAAAGAAAGGAAGAGGAAAGTCTCAGGCTTTATTCAAAAGTAACATGGAACAAAAGTGGAACTGGACTGAAGCAAGCTGAGTGAGAAAACTGCTCCTATGGTCTTGAAGGATTATTTGCTAAGAAAGTTCACTCTGTATGTGACCTTGATGGCCAACTTCATTTCTAAGAAGTGGTAATGAAGTGGACGTATTCCTACATCATTCTGTCAAAGGTTACAGAAGCCAGCCTAGAGAGTCTCCCCATGGTATTTTAAGTAGCCGGTGTGGAACTCGTTGCTCAGTTTTGGAGTTTAGATCTTCTCTTCTCTTCTCTTCTCTTCTCTTCTCTTCTCTTCTCTTCTCTTCTCTTCTCTTCTCTTCTCTTCTTTCTTCTTCTCTCCTCTCCTCTCCTTTCCTCTCCTCTCTTTCTCTCACTTTCTCTCTCTCTGTGTATTTTTACTGGAGTGCAGTAAGGTTTTACACCCCCAAAAGCTAGCAGTCACCTGGCTGGGCTTAAGAGGGGCTCAGCCATATAAAAACAATTAAAGGATTTGCTTTGCTTTGTTCTCACACATTTTATTCAGGAAATAAAAAGTAAAGCTTTGGAAAACCAACTTTCCAAAAGGATGGGATAGTCCACATGGCCCTTCATACAGCAAGATTCAGTTGCATCAAACACGCTTCAGTAGCTGTTTCAGCATAGATTTAGAATAGAGCAAACCCTCGAGCCTGAGGGAATAGCATATCAAAGTTTAATGAGAAGTTAAGGCATCTTTTTTATTAAATTTCTGGTTGAAAATGTTTTAATGAATCAAGTTTTTGTTGCTTTGAAAAAGATAGCCTCCTGGCTTGAACCAGAAACCGCATTAACCAAGTTCAGCATAACTGCCATGAAAGGAGAAATGCCTCTAGCCATCAGGAGCGTTAATTAGCTCTGACTATAAATTTTCAAGTGAAAGTTGTCATCATCTGGTACAGCAACAAGTTCTGTAGTTTCTCTGTAGGGACACAATTGAGCTGCAACTGAGACACAAAAGATGAATATTCTTTTAAGGATTTTCATAAAGAGTATACATGTAGTCTATTTGTATGAACATTGCTTAAGCTTAGCAAGTAGCAAAGGAAAAAAAACAAGGAGAAAAAAACAGAGACAGAAAAAACATCAGTTGAAATGGAGAATGTTCATTGTATACAGATTGTTAGTTTCCAGGGACTTTGCAGATTTACATGTATTTATTACTTCTATATTACCTATCCATAAACAAAGCAGGCTCATAGAATGATAATTAGATCCTGCACTATTATATAGAAAATGGGGCAACTTACTATCAAGCCCTATATGTTAAATGCATGGATAGAATTGGAGACTTAAGAGGCAGCCAGTCAGTAAGCACAATAGAGGAAGCAACTATCCCTGCAAATCAAAACCAGGAACTAGAAGGATAAGAAGCAGGAAAAATAAGAGAGAATAATCTGTCAACCTCATGACACAGTATTTCTGACACAGGGTCCTTTGTTCCATAGGAACAGCTACTCACTATTGTGGCTTGCAGAAGAAAAAAGATCAAGAGATCTGGCTCAAAAAGGTTGGATCTAGAAAGACACAAGAATGGCAGGAACAGTGACAAATGGAATTTAGCACTGAATTCTTTGCACAGGACACAAGGTTGGCATGCTATAAATACTTGGTAAAGAGTGAGGCAAGTTTGATCCTGATAGAGCTGAGAAAAAATTCTTCTTACTTATTATCCATATTTTCTAGTCATGGAGAATTAGAAAGGAATAAAAAATATAAGGCAAAGAACTATTTTTCTCAGAAAAAAGAAATAGATTTATTGATTTTAAAACATTGATTTGAATAGATTTTACAGACCAAGGATTCATAAGTATTATTAATTGGTATTTGTACTTTATATATTTCAAATCCAAAGTTTTGGGAAAATTAATTTTCTATGTAAAACTATACATGTAAAAATACTTTATGTTACAAATTGTATTGTTAAATTGATATGAAATCACACAGATTTTAACGCTAAAAAGAAATTTTAAAAACTCAGAGAAAGGAATTTAGATGAAATTTTAAAGATTCTTAGTAAGTGGGATAAATAAGCAGATTATCTAGGCTATGACCAGCAAATACTCACATTGATGTCTACCTTCCACCTCCTCATTCCTCCTGGGACACAGTAAGCAATCCCATGTGTTGCTCTTCCTTTCACGTATAGAAGAGGACATCTGATTCTCTAGCCAGTGCTCTAGACAACCATAAAGAAATGAATAGGATTGCTATGCAGGATGAAACTTCTCATAATACCAAGCTCTGGCCATAAAAATCTAAGTAGCTACTAAAATAAAGCAATCCACATATGGACTTACACTTCCTAGTAGCCTAAGCAGAAATGGAGTCAATTGTGAACTTCTTATAGACAAAATAAATAATAAATACATAAATAAATAAATAAATAAAATTAAGACAGTTCCCAGAAAAATAAATGTATTTCTTAAATGTTCTTTTTTTTTCTATAAAAGAAATTTCCCTTTAAGTTCTTTTTAGAGCAACATAGCATTCTCAAAGATATGTACTTGGAAATTCAGTGGTTTCATGTAATCTTTGGATATTACAGTAAAACCCAGCTAAAAAATACTGTTTCGTGACAGAAAGACCAGTCAAGGTACTGCAGCCCAAGTATCTAACTCTGTGGCTTAAAAGCAGAGCATTCTGACTGTATCCATAAGTGAAAACAGTAAAACATTAGAGAAAGGATTATCTCAAGTGTTTTTAAACATTTCTTCTCTCTATGATTTTGATAACAGTTTGAGGTTATAATGCATGAACAGTACTCATTCTTGGGTTTTTTATTTTCATTAGAGATCATGCTGCTGTCTCCCAGAAAATGAAAGACACAATCTAGATTTCCTATAGGATGCTTTCCTTGGAGGATGCTGGGCAATGGGAGCCTCATTGACCCTAAAATGGCTGTCAAACAACTGCAGTGTAGAAACTGCTTTCCAGGCAAAGACAAGATAAACAAAAGCTCACGGATCTGATGAAGTAAAGTTAAGAGAGGCAAGGAAGTAAAGACACAGTCAAACTACTTCTCCAACACACGTGATTGCAAAGAGAAGGAGCAGCACAACACAGTTAAAGATCATTTCAAGCCAGGCTCGCTGAAGTCAGGTTATAAAAATGCCGATGACGTAAAACTACCCACCCTCCAAATCATATTGCCAAGTTCGTGGTGTCCAGTATTATAGTTCTTTAATATTAAATCATAAACTCAAAAATTATTTTAAAAAGCATGAAAGACCTATTTTTGATAATGTATCCATTGATTAGGAGCTAAATACATAGTTATTAATATCCTAATACTCTCAAAAGTAGCTTGATAGATTGGAATAAGGGGAAATAGTATTCCCCAACTGCGTAATGTTCAAAGAAAAGACTACAGCCACCTCCTCTATTTAAAAATGCACTTTCAAAACCCATTAGAGTTAAAGTGGTCCAATCTCCCCATTTTAAATATAATTAATAGCAGATTATGTTCTCAGGCTATTGCCTTCTGCCTTCCTATGCAGTCTTACATTTACTGAATAATGAAAATTTGAGAGACCATAAGAATTACAACTGGGCTTCCTTAAAGAAACGAAATGAGTGAGGCGCCCAGTTCTTGAAGATTTGCAATATTATTTATTTATTTATTTATTTGGTACCAGGAATTAAACTCAGGACCTCGTGCTTGCCATGCAGATTCTATGCCTCTAAATTACCCCAGCCCCAAGATTTGCAATATTAGGACTAAAGAATAACATGAAAAGATTAGCACAGATTTCCAAGGGTTTCACGGGGTAGTTGGATGAGTCAAATATATGAAAATCTTCTTGTGTTGGCTTCCTGTTGTTGTTGCTATAATAAATCATCACAAATTGAGTCATTTAAACAAACACCTATTTATTCTCTACTAACCCCAGAGGCCACACGTGTGAAATCAGTCCCATTTGGCTAAAATAAGGATGTCAACAGGGCTGTGGTCTCCCTGAAGGTTCAAGGTTGATTTCCTGTCTTTGCTGTTTTCAGCTTCTACAGCTGCCTCCTTTGGATCAGGGATCCTCTGTCTACCATTAAAGCTACCAGAATCACATCCTCATATCTATCTGCTTCCATCACACCTCCATTTGCTTCACTGTAGCGAAATTTCCCCAGAGTTCTCTCTTATAACAACACTTGTGATTAAACTGAAGGCCCACCTAGAAAATCCAAGATAATTATCCTATCTCAAGATCCATAATTTAAACACATATGCAAAGTCCTTTTCAACTGTTTAAAATAAAATTCACAAGTTCTAGACCATGCACATCCTTGGGAGCCACTGACCACACTAATCCAAGGAAGTAGCACTTTCAGAAGGGTGTTAAATTTCCAAAGCCACTTACTTACACAGACCTACACTCCTGCTGTGTTTATGATGGTGATAACGCAGTAGTAATAGTTAATGAAAGGGTTTTGCCCTAGAATAAGCTGGGATGGGAGGAGGGACAAAACAGCTTGTTTACCTTGAGGTCACCTCCTCCCCCTGTGACAGTTTTCCTTTTCTTTTCTCCATCAATGCCCACCCTAAGTGCCAGGCAGGTCAGAGGTTATATGTATACCCCCTACCGCACGTTCAGGTAAGAGAATGCCAGGCTGTCTATAATCATGGACTTCTCTCCACATCCTTGGCATAAAGGCTATATTTATTTTATATCTTCTTTCTTATTGAGCTGAAAACCTAACAGCTAATTTGAGGAACCATCTGAACATCTCTTCACTGCCTGTTTTGCCCCTCATCCCATTGTTTCAGAAAGATTTAAATGGATATGCTAATTTCTTTTATGTACACAACTAGTTTCTCTTACTTTATTGAAATGAAAGTTTTGCACTAATATTCGTTTGTTTCTTCTTTGTAAGAGAACATCTTTTTGTCTGTCTTGTACTCCTGTTGCAAGCAGCTGAGTTAGTTAAAAATATTATAGGCAGTGAAACAGGGCTAGGTCCTCAATGGAGCCAGTGCAGACACCTGGCAACTGCGGGGGTGGGGGTGATGCCTCCTGCTGTGGGCCAAGCTCAAGACAATAGACCAAAGAAATGCACCCATATCCTGAGGATTGATACCCTAAATAGTTCCCATCCCCCTTAGGAAAGAGTCACTGCTCTGTAAGAATGCCTGCTTTCTATGTGACTCCCTTCACCATCTGTCTCTAATGTAGTCAATTTTACCTGAACTATTGATCTTATTGGATAACTATAGTTATTTCCCACCTTATGCCCATCTGCCTTGTGAGGTCCAAGTCTTCCCTCAACTTGAACCCATGGTTTTACTCTATGAAAGTCCCTGGAAAAGACAGAGTCCTGGGCAACCTGCTCGGGACCACCTTCTGTCCCTCTTCAGACAGAAGAAGCTTTCTCTCAATAAATATATACTGCTCTTAACCTCCATTGTTCCTAAAATTCATTCTCCAATTTTAGAGAACACGAGCTGGTACCAGACATAGTAGGTTGGGAGTTTCATTCCCCTGTATCACTCTGAGTAAAGACCTTAAAGGTAATGATTCACAGCATATTAACAATCTTTACTCTATTATTATTTTGTTATGAAAATTGTCTCATTTTTTCATAAAATAAAAGATGGAACAAAAAACACAATACCAATAGTAATAGATAGGATCATTTGATTTGATACATTGGAAAGACCACGTATTCTTCTTTACCGTTTAAGTAGGTTACTAGTATTTGAGCACAAGTAGATTGTATGAAGGAAATAATGAATCAGTAAATATTTTGTTTAAAAAAGGATACGCTTGATAGATGATGAAATGGAGGTACATTCAATTAACAAATGATTTAAATTCATACAATCACCCTATGCAAAATCATCAGAGAACCTGAATTCCAGACAATTGACTATGTATCCCAGAGGCTTTCGTATTAGTAAAATTGCTTTTGTTCTTCAGTATTTACCTTTGATTACCAAAGTAATCCATAGCAAAGAAAATTTAGGAAAGCATAAAGAACGAGTAAAAATAAACCATCGTAATCCTCCAACTCAAAGATAAAGAGCTTCCGTTCTGTTTATCTTTATTGTAAACATGTGCTTATTTACATAAGACTTGTACTGTGCAAATATACTCACACTTGGAATCAACATGTACAAATTTAATTTTTTTCACCTGACAATACAAGGAACATTTTCTTCTACCTTCTACAATATGATTTTTTAACAACTATTCAGTGTTTTATTGTTGAAAATAGTGTTAACATTATACACTGTTGAAGTAAAGTAACACATATATGCACTCTCTCTCTTGTTAGCTCTTTCATGTAAGTGTGCGTGTGTGTGTGTGTGTGTGTGTGTGTGTGTGTGTACGTGCATGTGTGTTTGGTACTGACAGTTGAACTCAGGGCCTATTCACTGAACTGTATCCCCAATCATCTCTTTCTCTTTTTTTAATTTTGAGAAAAGATCTTGCTGAGTAATCAAGTTACCAAGAATAGACTTGAACTTTTGATCCTTCCATGTCAGCCTTCCTGAGTGTTGGAATTACAGACAGGTGCTACCTTGGTTATTTCTGTAGAATATTTACCCTAGAAGGAGAGAAGGACACAGATAGTTAAGTTTTTATAGAAATATATTTCTACCCATTCTTCAATTTACATCATAATCTGTGCCATGTCTCTGTAATCCACTATTTACCCCCAACCCACAAGCAATGTCATTTTCCATTCTCTTCTACCATGAACCTTATAGCTACACCACTGTATCATTACTTGTTAATATATCCCTTTCCTCTACTATTGTGAGATCCTGAAACAAAGAACACTTCTTATTTTTCCCTGTATTTCTAGCACAATACTTAACATTAAAAAGAACATTTAAGAAGTATTTCTTGGAAGGAGACTGGAATAAATGTATTAACAAATAAAATATTAAATGAAAGGATAAACAAAGAACACTATTTGGCCTTAGCAACTGCTCTAATTCATTTGCTCTCCTACCTGCTGAATGACAGAACAATTCATCTCCAAACACAGAGCCCTTTCACTGCCTGATAGACTCAGCCAAAAAGAATGGGGCAGATGCCATAAAGTGAACAGAGATGGTGATCTCTTGCATCCTTATATTACACAGTTTTCTCTGATAATCATGGTTGTCTTTGGGGGAAAGAGGAGAAATTGTCTTGTATGAGTCATAGTCCTTTACTCACTTCTCTTGACTCTGAAGGCATGCTTTTTTGGAAATATGGCATAAAAATGCAATTATTCTTTAAGAAGAAACATTCTCCATTTCAATTAGGATACGCCATCCCGTGTCTATCAGTGCTTACATTTCATGTACATTCTCTTATGTGGTAGTTTAATCAAAACCAAGAAAATAAGAAACTAAGAAAAAAATCTTTCCCCTACAGAAGGAAAAAAATAAAAGGACATCTGTTATTCAGGGAACACCCCACCCCCATCCAAACCTTAGATAGATTTGTTTTCTTATGCTGACAAAAGCTGGAGAAAAATGAAACACTGTTTTTTTTTCCTCTGAGATCAGAAGACAAATATACTCCCTTCTGTGATCTCTTCTGTCTAAAAGAGGCATCCCTCTGTCTCACCTTGAGATAAGGACAGAGACGATACTGTTGGCCTCTTAATTCCCTTCTGTTTTTCTGCATCACTAGCAGATTTCCTTGTAGACTCTTGTCTGTATCTATATGTGTGGAACATGCATTAGCATCAGAATCACATAAAGAAACTTGCTATGGTCAGCGGAAGCACAACACGAGCCTTTATACTGACTAAGTTGCTGTCAGGGATTTCCACTTCTGTGCTGTCAAATCTCCAAATAACCTGCAGAGATGGGCATCTTGTTTGCTGAACCTGGGGGTTAAAAAGGACAGAACTGTAAAATCCAAAGAGGTTAAAGTACCTGAGATAAGTAAAAGAATTCAAAGTTTAGCTTCTCAATTTCATTCTTCCATTCCTATACATATGTTGTAGTCAGGGTTTGCAAGGAAAATGATTTTATATAAGACATGTAATTTATAGAATTTTTTATAATAGTCACTCAAAAAGTCAAATACAAAAAGAAAAGTGTAGGGATCTGTCCACACACTGTATACTCAGAGAATCCAGCTGAGGGCCTAAATCTGACAGCAGTTTTCTTCATGAGTCCAGTTGAAGACCTAGAGTCCATGAAAATGCCCCCCAAAAGTCCAAATGGATGTCTAGAGCCCATGACAATGACTCATGCAAGTCTTTTTTGTAGAATGGCACTGAAAAGGCTCAAAGGTCAGTGGAGAAACCTAGAAACTCTATGTCAGCAGAATGAAGGATCTGTGCCAGCAGGTTGAGAGCTCTGAACTAGAGTCAGGAAATGACACTCAAGGTAAGGAGCAGAGCTCCCCCAAAAAGTACCATGGCTGTTCTCAGTGACTGTGAGGTGCTAAGCGCCTGTGAAAATGAGAATTAGCAAAGCAGCTTGACAAGTCCCTCCAGCAGAACTAATGGCACAGGAGAACCAACACCACCACCTCTTCCTTTCCAGTTCTCCTTTTCATGTTGGCAAAAATCCTCAAGTGGGCCATTGACACCCAGCACCACATTGATTCAGCTCATCTGGGTCTTTCAAGTTGACCACCAGTTGTCAATGTACCAGAATATATAACTGCAAAAATTTCAAGAAATTGACAGAGTCTGCATTTTCCAGGATGACAAGAATATGCTTAGAGAAATGTCTAAGCTTTTAAAAAATTAATTAATTGATTTTATTTTATGCTAAAGATTAAAAAATAAAAAATGCAAAAACCAAACAAGTAAAATGAGCAACAAAAGCAAAATGACAACAGTAAAACAATAATGATACAGAATTTCAAAACAAGATGATAGGAATTTAACAATCTTTGTTATATTACATATTTCCACCTTCAAAATAATGTCCCAGATTACTAGAAACAGGCCTGTAAAACTGGTCAAACAATATGATTTCCCTCTGAACAGTTTCTTTCCTTTCCACTATATCTATTGTATCTTTAAGATCCTTACTTTTTCATTTTCTTACACTAGGGAGACAATACAATTTTTACACATGCAAGTCCTTTTAGTAGTACTTCATTGTACAAAATTACCACACCTTGTTTTTCCATTTCTCAGTTGATGGGCATTTGGGTTGTTTCCAAGATCTGGCGATTACAAATTGTGCAGCTATAACATAAGTGCACATATATTGCTGTGGTATGATGTTTTCAATTCAGGAAAAATACACATGAGAATAGCTTGGTAAAATGGAACCTCTAATCCTAATTTTGAGGAATCTCTACACTGATTTCCACAGTGGTTGTACAAGTCTACACTCCCACCAACAATAGAGAAGGATTCCTTTTTCCCTGAAGCTCCACCAACATTTGTTATTGGTTGATCAACTGATGGCAGCCAGTCTTTCTGGAATGAGACTATATCTCAATGTTCTTTTACTTTGCATTTCTTGTATGACCAATGATATTGAACATTTTTTCATATATTTATTTGCCATTTTTGTGTCTTTATCTATGCTCATTTTTGGATTGGATCTTTGAATTTGTGAGGCCTGATATTTTCAATTCTTTATATATTCTAGATTGAAGTCCTTTATCTGAGGGATAGTTGGTAAAAATCTTTTCTGAATCCTAGATTTTATTTTACTCTGTTGGTGATAACTTTTGGTGCACAAACTTTTTAATAAGATCTCAGTTGATTATGTGAAGCATTTACAATGCAGTAGTTTTTGTTCATGAATTTTCTGCCTGCCTCTATGTCCTCAAGTTCTCTAGGTACTTTGTCTTCCAGTAGATGTAGTGTTTTAATATTAATATTTAGATGCTTGATACAGTTTGACATCAGTTTAGTGCATGGTGATATGTGTGTCTAGTTTAAGCCTTCAGCAAGGATAAAGTCAATTTTTCCAGCACCAATTCATTGCTTATCTTTCTTCTGATGAACATGTTGTGCCCCTTTGTCAAAGATAAAGTGATCATGTTTGTAGTTCTGTCTGTATCTTCTATTCTACTCCATTAATCCTTATGTATGTTTTTTGGCCAGTTCTATGCTTATTTTTATAATATCAGCTTTGTGGTATCATTTCAGGTAAGGGATTGTGATGCCTCCTGCCTTTCCTTTGTTGCCCAGGATGGCCTTTGCTGTGTTAGGTCTCTTCAGGTTCCAGATGAATTTTAGGAATGCTTTCTCTAGATCTGTGAGGTTTGCTAATGGTATTTTGATCAGGATTGCATTAAATTTGCATAATAGCTTTGGGAGTGTGGCCATTTTCACAATGTTGATTCTTCTTATCTATGAGCAAGGGATATCTACCCATTTACTGAATTCTTCTTTGATTTATTTTTTCATAGAACTATACTTTTCAATGTATAAATCTTTTACTTCCTTAGTTAGATTGATTCCTACATATTTCATCTTTTGGATGTTACTGTGAAGACTGTGGTTTCCATAATTTCTGTCTCAGTGAATTTGTTGTTTGTGTACAGGATAATGGATACTGTTGATTTTTGAGTGTTGAATTCATACCCAGATACTCTACTAAATTTGACTACTAAATCTAAAAGTCTTTTTGAGAGAATCTGAGGTGTGCTATATAGAGTATCACATCATTGGCAAATAATAATCTCTTCCTATTCTTGTTCCTTTTATTTCTCCATCTTGTCTAATTACTCTAGCTAGTTTTACAGAACTGTGTTGAATAGGAGTGGTGATAGTGGACATCCATGTCATGTCCCTGATTTTAGAGTGAAATTTTTCAATTGTGTCTGTTGAGTATTTTGCTATTAGTTTGTCAAACATGGCCTTGTCACATTGAGGAAAGGATCATCTATTTCAATTTTCTGTAATGTGCTTTTTTGTAAGCAGGAATGAGTGTTGGTTTCATGAAAAGGTTTTTTTTTGCATCTATTGAGTTGATCATGGATTTCTGCCTTTCACTCTGTTAATATGGTATATTGTATGTATTGACTTGCATATGTTGAACATCCCTGAATTCCTGGGATGAATGTCACTTGGTCATGGTGTATGATATCCTTTATGATTTGCTGCATTTTGGTAGCTAGCAACTTATTGAACGTTTTAGCCTCTATTTCATTAGGAAGATTGACCTGTAGCTCTCTTTTTTGGTTGGGTTTTTCTATGGTTTTGATGTCAGAGCAATATTTGCCTTGAGGAATGAGTTAGGCAAAACTGCTTCCTTTTCAATTTCTTTAAAAAGTTTAAGAAGTACTGGTGTTAAATCTTTAAATTTCTTGTAGAATTCAGCTCTGAATCCATCAGTATCTGGACTTTTGTTAGTTGTTAAGTTTTTAATTATGTTTTAAATTTCATTAGCAGATATTGGATAATTCAGGATTATTATATTTTCTTTATCCAAGTTTGATAATTCAGATGTTTCCAGGAATCTGCCCATTTCTTCTGTTTTCCATCCTAAGAGAGTATAGAAAGTAAGTATTGATGATCTTCTGAATTTCCACAGCATCTGTAGTGATTTCATCCTTTTCATTGCTTATTGTGTGAACTTGAAGTTTTTTTCTTCTTTTTCAAAAGAGTTTTCAATTTGATTTGTTCTTTCAAAGAACCAACTCTTCTATTTATTAGTTCTTTGTAGAATTTTCTTAGTGTCAGTTAGGTTAATTTCTGCTCTGCTCTTCATAATTTCTTCACTTCTTTGGGCTTTCAGCTTGACTTGCTCATTTTTTGCTAGAAGTTTGAGGTGAAACACTAGGTTATTTGTGTTCATTCCATTTTCCTGATGTGGAACTTTACTGCAATAAATCTCCCTGTGAGGACTTCTTTCATTTTGTCCCACAGGTTCTGGTAAGTTGTATATGCATATTCATTCCATTGTAGATATTGTTTAATTTCTTCTTTAATTTTTTCTGTGATCCACTGTTGTATAGGAGGATGGTATTAAATTTCCACGTGTTATATGGTTCTTGTGGTTTCTCTTGTCTTAATTTCCAATTTTAATGCACTTTGATCAGATAATATTCATAGGACGATTTCAATTTCCTTGTATTTTCTTAGCCATGTTCTTTTGGACTAATATTTGTTCTATATTGGAAAATTGCCCCTTGTACAACTGAGAAGAATGTGTATTCTTATGATGAGTGAAACACTCTGTAAACATCTATTAAATCCATTTGTTCACAAATTTGGTTCAGTTCTATTATTTCTTCATTGATTTTTTTGTCTAGTTGATCTATCTTTTTGTGACAACAATGTGTTTAAGTTCCCATTTTAATTGCATTATTGTCTATTTGATTTTTCATTTCTAATAATATTTATTGTATATACTGGGTGCTCCCATATTTGATGCATACATATTTCTGATTGTTGTTTCTTCCTTTTGAAGTTTTCCCCTGAAAAGTATATAGTGACCTTATTTATCTCTTTTGACCATTTTGGTTTGAAATTTACATTACCTTCAAATAAAATAGCTACCCTTGTTTTTTTCTGGGTTCCTATCACATAGAGTATTGTTTTTTCAACTTTCAGTTGATTAATTTCCTTTTGAGTTAAATGTGTTTCTTTATACAACATATTGTTGGATTTTTTTTTTTTGTAATCTATTCTGTGAGTCAGTTTCTTTTGGCTGATAAATTGAGGACACTTGTATTGATGGTTATATATGATATGTATTGATTCATCTATCTCAGGTTATCTTCCTGTTGTTCATTCCTTACTTCTCAACCCTATTTGAGTGCTTTTCCTGTTTGTTCCTTTCCTTTTATGATTGTTCTTGACATTGTGTTCATTTTTATCTCTTTGTAGAGTACCTTTCAGTACTCTTTGTAGGGTTGGTTTGGTGGTCATGAACTTCTTCAGTTGTTCCTTGTCAGGGAAGTATCTCATTTTTCCACCAACTTTAAATGATAATTTTTCAAGGTATGTCATTCTGGGTTGGAAGTTGTTTTCTTTCAGGACTTGAAATGCTTCACTCAAAGCTCTTCTTGATTTAAAGGTTTGTGTTAAGAAGTCTGCCATGATTCTGAAGGGTTTGCCTTCATAGACAACCTGTTTCTTTTTTCTGACAGCTTTTTTTTTTTTTTTTTTTTTGGTACCAGGGATCAAACTCAGAGCCTCATGCTTCCCAGGCAGGCACTTACGCCACTGAGCTAAATACCCAGCCCCTTCCAACAGCTTTTAATAATCTGTTTTGTGCTGAATTAATTACATGTCTGAGTGTAAATTTATTTTGGATAGAGCTAATTGGAGTTCTACATGCGTCACTTATCTTTGTCAGTTTCTTTTCCCATGCATCTGAAATTTTCTGCTATTACTTCTGCAAATAGTCTTTTTATGTCATTTGTGTTGCCTCCTGCTTTTGTTGACACCTATAAATATTATATTATTTTTATTTGCATCATCTTTCAGTTGTTGAATTGTTTCCTGATTCCCTGTCATTTTTAAGACATCTTGCCTTTTATGATCACTAGCTTCCTTCCTGTCTTCAAGGTCTGAGAGTCCATCTTTAGTTTCATTCAAGTAGTTTTGCCAGCATTTAATTGAGGTTTTAATTTCCATAATATCTTTTTTAATCTGTTTCATGCATCCTAATTATTTCTTATATTGTTTATTGAAGGTTTTTGTCATTTTTCTATGGTCCTCTATTCATTTTTTATCTATATCTTCTTTAGATATGCTCAGTGATTCTTTTATAATGAGTATCATGTTTTTGTTCACCTGAGAGATTATTTATGATCTGATTTTCTCTGTAGTATCATAGAGTTTTCTTTACTTCATTTGGTATGATTTCAGAAATTTTAAGAGTGAAACTTTCAATTTCTTCCATGTCAATGTCTTGGGCTTGTTCTGGGTGTTCTGGAGGTCTGAGATTGCATTTTTCTTGTTTTGTCATTTTCCTAGGTTCCTCCAGACCAGATGATTAAGACCAAGACACTTCCCACACTGACTGACTGTCCCACTTTGTAAAGTAGTGAGCCAGGCACCTGGGTACCCCTGAAATGAGATTCACAGGGTGATGAAAAATGATAGGTGGGGCTTCTGCCCTTTGTAGGCCCAATAGGAATCTTCCTTAATGGAAGAGCATCCCTGGGTGGGGCTGTTCCAGACCCCCACTTCTCGTTTTGATGCCCATCTGATAGCACCTGGGTGATGCACTGAGCTGATCAGGGCTCATTAACTCCAAACATGCATGGATGGTTAGAGCACTCTCCCAGTGCATGGTGCTGGAGTGCTGCAGTGGGCTGGGTGAGTTTGACTCCTCCTGGACCTGTGCAACTGGCCATGACACATACCCACATGATGACTCCAGGGCT